>VVHJ01036144.1:0-14357 GCA_015107715.1 Tylochromis polylepis | reverse complement strand
TGTGTGCGTGTCTTAACTGATCTACTTGACCTTTCAAGGTAGAGTTTAAAACTCTTTCTCCAGCACGCAAATAGAGCCGGTGAGACATAAAACATGGCACCATATGTTCATCACAACCTTATATAAAAACACACATACATACACAATGAAAGCTAGCAATATTTTCTGAGTGATGAAAACAATGTGGCAGCACTGACATTTAACTGAGGGAGTAACAACAATAATCTATGTTCATACAGGTTTTCCTCTGTATTTGAAGCGCCTCTGTTTTCTTCTACTATCCCTCCTGCCATTGCTATTGCCTGTTTGCCTTTTTTTTTTTACATCAGTGTGTTTTGATTCTAGGCACACTTGTATAACTGCGCTTAACTGGATAGTTTGCCATCATAAAAATACTCATGGGATGTAATTATGATTGAGTCTCTTAAATTTCCCATTTTCTCAGTCAATCATTTCACTGTTCTTAAGACTACAGACTGCTCAAAAAGGAAACTGTGGGTAGCTACATGAACAAAGAACCAAGCACATCTTCATTAGGATAGAAACTGTATCTGTGCAGATTTATATGGGATATATCTTTATACTCTATCCATGTTAGTCTACTTAAAATGAAAATCATAGCTGTATACAGCCTAGATTATATTTTACTAATGTTGATGTTGAAAAAACATGACTGGTCTCTTATAGTGCTTGAGGGGAAATCACTGTACAACATTTTTCTTATGGCGGTGCAAAACACTGCAAGACTTTTAGGCAGTAGAACATTTAAACAAGAGGGGGCTTAAGGTCATGATAACCCTCCCAGGAATGGCAGCAGTATTCAGCTAATTCCTTGTGCACCACACTAGTTTAAAATTTTATATCCAGAGAATTAATGAAAGTAATTTTTGTGCCTAGTACTTTTTCACCGCGTTCTTACTCGAGCACACTGTGACAGGTCTTTAAGTGAGCTGACACTGAAGAAATATTTGCCTATGTAAACGATCCTCCTCAAGGTTTCTATCTTTCTGTCTCTCTCCCTCTCTCTCACACTCACTGTCAGCTATAGTAGGCCAGTTAACAGTAATTATGAGGTTCCTCGTTAATTAGCGAGGAGCACCCAGCTGTTTCAGCCCCACAAGACAAAAGGCCTTCAGCACATACTCAAACACACATGCACACACAGACATAGACACTAGCTCATGCACACACCTGGGGGAGTCTTGGTAAAATGTCAGGGCTGTTCAGATTGTAATTACAGGGAGATTTGCTGCCTCTCTCACAAAGCTGAGATAAACCACCTGACTGACACACACAAACAGATATCCACACGTTCACACAAATGCACGTAGCACATACACATTCACAAGTAGCCACACACTCAACTTTTACAGAAAATCAATACTAAACTGTGTCTTTGGCACCCACCACATTAGGGGTGACAGAGTAACAACTAGTACTACTGAGTTCATTTTTCAGTCTTTAATAATTTAAGGTACATGATTTTTTCAAAATAAAAAATAATAATAATTAAAATGTACAAAACCTAAAGAAAACCTAAACCTTTGTGTTTTAAGATTTAAATTAAGAATTTTTTTTTTCCTTTTGCTTTCGGGCATGTTCAACTATAGAGTAGAATCAATATGTAGGTCTTCTGCAAGTAATATAACACATTTTAACGGTTAATGTACACATCTCTACTTTAACAAATGCATTTAGTAATCTAGTACACTTATGTCCATCTGACTGTAACTGAGCCAAGGTGATCCAAGCATACTACCCAACATCAGACTGTGATCATGATCAAGTTTTATAGCCCGGTTTAAGATGTCATCAACAGACCAGACAAGCTGATGTCCTAATTGTCCAAGGTGACTAGAAGGCCAAAGTGTGAAGAGACTGACAAAATAGGAAGATGTCAGGAAAAGGTCGATTTAACACTGTGCAGAGTTCTACAATTTCCAGATTACTGGGCATCCAGAAGCACTGGGTAGGCAAGAATTCACGAAAGAGGATGACTTCCCAATATTACAAGAAGTTGAGCAATAAGCAATAAGAATGCTGTAAAGGGGGACAACTGCAGGTTTTGACAATGTTCCAGCAGAACTTTTAAGAAATGGAGGAGAAGCAGTGATTAACATTCTCACTGTTGTGTGCAATAAAATCTGGCAGATAGGAGAGTAGCCGACATCCTGGACTCAGTCCATCATCATTACTCCGTGTAAGAAAGGGAACCTCCTACAGTGTGGACATTACAGGACCATAAGTCTTATCAGCCACACAAAGAAAGTGATGTTGAAGATCCTTCTCGACAGGCTGAAACCACAGGGCAAAGAAATCTTTTGGGGGGAAAAAAGCAGGGATTGTTCAAAAAAGGAAGAAACACCATATACCAAACTTTCAACATTCCCATCTACATGAGAAAAAACTGTGGGGACATAATGAAGAAGTACAGCATGAGCAATAGTCTGATTACCACCATTCAACTGTTTTACAGCAAGCCCACCGACAAAGTACTTGTGGAAGTCACCCCAGGACACTGGTTCCTTACATCAGCTGGTGTCCTACAAAGCAGCTACACTATTCAACATCTTCCAAGAACAGTAACAGCAGAAATCCTGGGAGACCTAATGGCGACCATCAGCACTGGAGGTCAAACAGTCACCAATGGATGACGTGCTGATGACACTGTTAGAATGGTTGGAAAACAGCTGGAAGAACTGTTGTTCTGACTCAAGGTGAAAATAAGTGCAGAAAGTAAAACATCAACGAATACTAAATACTTACAGGTGGCTGTAACTGTAAATGGCAGTGATCTTAAGCCGAATGTCTGTTGTTGATTGGAGAGCCAAAGCAATCTGCTGACTTCCATTGGCAATTTGGAATCAAACTGCAGAAGACACTTGATTAATGTCTACAAACTGAAGTCATATCACTTTATTAGGACCTCTGTGCTTGTGTTTGTTTGTGTGTGTGTGTGTGTGTGTGTGTGTGTGTGTGTATTTATACTGACCGACTATCAGCTGCTTTCTACATGGGTGTATGAGTTTCTGAAAGTCCCTGTCTATGTGTGTATTAAATGTGATCTTTGCAGGTTCCTGAAAGCCCACTGAGCTGTGAAGAGGAGGTGCGATTATAATTTCAGCTTCCCACTGTTTCCACCATAGTTACATCAGTACTAAGTACTTTCTACACCTATTTTCCCCCAGTGTTCCTTTTCATAACGCTTGCCTCACAGGGCACAGACAACAACACACTGGCAAGAGTCAGTTTACTTCAATCCAGACCAAATTAGAGTGGTGAAAGCTACAGCTATCAGCAAACTTGCGGGAAGTACTATCCATTCACTTCTTTTCTTTTCACTGAAATTTTAAAATGACATTTGCAAATTTATTATAAATTGTTGTAAAATGATATTAGAGTTTCATCTACCCCTACCTCTGCAATCAACACTTTTACATTTCTGCTTTTGGATCAGGGGGCCTTTGAGGATTTTAGACATTTCTTGTGCATATGTACTCATGTGATCTCTGGTTTTAATAGTTGTGCTAAGCGATAAGCAAATAAGTAGGAAGTTACTATATATAGGAACAATCTGAAAGCGGATTTCATAAATTCTGAGTTATTTCTGTGGGACTTTACACAATTTCCAATCAAAACAAAAACAAAAGTGCACTATCACTCAATCAAATAAACCATCAATGGAAGACATTCATTAAAAAGGCTACGTGTGAGCGTCCTTCACTTTAATGGACTAAAAATATTGGACTCAAAATGCAGTTGGTTTTATTGTGTTGGTTGTGATTTACTGTTTCATTCTCAGCATTCCAGGAGAATAATATGCCTGCACATTTATATCATGTTCAGAAATAGTGAAGAAGATATACCTGTGCCTCATCTACTGGGGATATGGTTGTCAATCAGAAATCTAAACAAGATTCCACTTTTTATGAGGCACTAAATTAAAGCCGATCATTTTTCTGTGTTGCAACCTATCCAGGATGATGATAAAAATGTTGTGTTTGCCAACAGATTCTCAGAAGTTTGCAGTTCAAGCCAAGATAGTCCAGAGCTCACGCTCACTTGACACTCTATCATTGTGCATTAAGCAGAGTGACCACACATACACAGCAACATAACATTTCCAGAAGCAATAAAAAACACCTTCTCTGTAAAACCAAATGTGACAGCTGGTTCTCACTATTCCTCAAAGTCCACAAGACAATAAGACAGCCTTTCAAAATGCCATCTCTAAGACCGAGTTCACCCAGTTTTTAAATTCCTCATAAAAAAATTATCATTCCATTATCAGCATTGTTGCTGACATCACTGAATTTTCACATTAAGTTTTAATTACTAATTACTAATGAATTAATTATTTCACAGTTCCTGTGCTGCAGTGCATTATGAATTTATTCTGTCTGTTAACCTCACCCATCAAAGAAACGCAGCAGGGCTAACGCTGATGTAGTCAAAACCCTTGCTTTGGTCTGGAGTTGGTTCTTTCAGTAGCTGGTACTAAACACCAAGTGCACAGTCTGTGTTCCAATTCAGGGCTTGCATCCTTCGAAGGCTGCATTCAAAGGCTGATTATATCACAAGTAGGTTCCTCCAAATACAGCCCACAAATGCGTTCTAGGACTTGGTTTACCTGGGATTTGAACAAAGCATTGTGTGGATTCTTTTCAGCCCACCCTATGCCAAGATTCACTGCATGCCAGTGTTGGTAGAGCCCAAGTAAAGCAGCTTTGGAATAAACTTTAACAAGTATGTACTGGGGTTCTTCTCACTCTAGCCAGAACTTCAAAAGTTGGGGTGCTTTTATAATACCTGAGCCTGTCACCTTTGTTGTGAATACCAACATCTCTGCAGGATTTTGTGTCTGTCCTGTTTCCCCTTTGTCTAATTTCCATGGGTAGAATAGATGGCCTGTTCTCTCTACTCAAGGGATTGCTAGTAACTGCTAATAATATTTGCAGAAGAAGGTGTATAGTGATACAAAATATATTTAATATGTTGATATATTTACTGTGCGCTCTATTATGTTATTTGTATTATATTGTCAAAGTGAAATGTTGATTCGAAAAAAGGTCATAATAAACTGTACCCCAGATCGCTCTTAAAAACATTGCACATGCAATGCTCATCAAAGAAAAAAAACAAACAGACCAGATGTTAATGTTTTTATTATTATTCTAGGAGACTTCCAAAACTTTTGACAGACAGCTGCTGTTTAGGATTTAGTTGAATAGATATCTAAAACACATAATTTGATCATTTCTGGAGCATACCCGCAAACAGCATCAGGATGTTGGTCCAGATAATTCTGCTACTGATGAAAATGCTCTCACTTTCTTTATCATATTTTTAATGTTCATTTTTATTGAATATAAGCTGTTATAACTAACACGTATGACACATCTGAACATCAAAAAATAAAAACGAGTGACTGATTCAGCTCAAATTTAATTGAGAGCAATTAATTAAACAATTAATTAATTATTTAATGGTGTATTTATTTATTTCATTTTTGGCACTCCTCACCCTCCATAAAAATTGGGTATTCACTGCCTGTGCAAAAGTTTTGGCCAACTCCTCATTTATATTTTTCTAGGAAAATGGGCAATAGGTGCAGCGTTCTATTGAAACATGCAAACATACATGGAAGTACATAAAGCAAAAGCAGAATCTGTATAATTCTAACACACTTGAAAGTCGGTATTTGGTACAACCACTTGTTTTCTTCAACAAATCTCTTGGTTAAACACAATCATTGGACACATTTCCACGTAATTAAATTACATACAATAACTCATTCTTTATCATGTCAAATTAACACATTTACGTAAAAATAACAAGAAATAATGATTTAAAAACATAAACACAATATGTACACGTTAAATGAACACATTTTTAATGTGCGCCACGATTAAATTGTGTTCAACCCACAGATTATTTTTTGAGTATCATTTTCATACTCTTTAAATGCAGAACCAACTGTAATGGCAAATGGCAAAAGCACTTAAAACGCTTTACTAAAACACTTTACAACTTGACTAATTCCTCCATTCAAACCCATTAATACAAGCACTTTTTGCTATGCTTTTTCTATGTAACTGCTTTCTATCTAACATCCACACACATTCATTCACCGATGGATGCATCGGAGAGCAGCTTGGGGTTAGTATCTCGCCCAAGGATATTTGGCATGCAGACTGGAGCAGCAATTTGGTGTCTATACTGTCTATACTTTCACTCTGTTAAAAAAAAATATTTTGCACAATAAAAAGAAAAAAAAAACTATAGTTTTAAACATATATTAACATGTTTAAATATCTACATATCTGCTCTCCATCGGAAGAAATGATGGGAAACACAAGTATGATACAATCTGAAACTTGACTGCTCTATACAAATCATTAGAACTCTCTCAAGGTAATATTTATATCATTAATTTGAGTTGCGGCCCCTCATGACCATAGTGGGCAGATTAGTGAGAACTACATGGCCAACACATAAATCTACATACTAAGTCTTTTGATGGCAATACCAGACCTCTTATTCTCAGTATGACTAAAACAATTTCTTTTTGCATCTAAAACACATTACCAGTCAAAAAGTCACCCATTACAAATGACAGAGCACCAGTAAAAAATGTGACTTTGGTTTGATCTGTAGCTTTTCTATTACATCGGCTTGTCTAAACGGTGAGGCCTATCATGCTTCCAAAATTCATCAAACTCCAATTAAGAATGTCTTACACACATCTGGAGGACAAATGAACAAATTAATGGATGTAATCCATATAATCCATAATCCTATTCAATTTCATTATGTGGGAAAACAATTGGCTTGTATATTCAACTGTAATTGAAAACATAAAATGAACTGCAGAGCAAGGTTAATGGCTTACACAGACTAGCATAAAGGCTTAAAGGGAACAGTCATTTAAGTGAAACACTACATGCACATGCAAAGGGCATCAAATTAATTATATTAAATAAACTTTCGTGTATGGGGTTTTCTTTACATTTTAAGTATCTGAACACTTAATCAGAGCTTCCTTTGTTTTATTTTGTGACATTGCAATGTCTACTGCAAAATGCTTGAAAAATTGCAAGTAAAAGTAAAAGGAGCTTTTATTTTGTGTGTTTACTCCTTTAATTTACAGTTAAAGTGGCTTTCAGATCAGAACAAACTGCTCAGCTGGCTTGTTTCCCATGCAGGCAGAATTTACTCACATTTGACTTTTAGCAAATGTTGCCTCCAAACCTTGATGTCAGCCAGCATGCATAACAAGTAGTCCATACAACCTAGTCTCATAAATAATAAATGAATAGATAAGGAACATAAAAGAAATTCCAACAACCTTTGAGCTGATTTTGTATCACCTCTTTTCTCATTATCTCAGTTAACTCCAACAGAAAAATAAATCATGAAATAAGTGGCAAACTACACACATGGCAAACACTTTTACTTCAGATATAAAACTGAGCAGAGATCCTTTGTGCAGGCAGGCTTTGATGACTTCTGTGGCGTGGCAGGAAAAAAAGAAAAGAAATTTTGGTGAAACTGAACCTGATCAGTTGTGTGAAGTAGAGAGAAACATCTTTTGAAAACGCTGACCTCCATGACATATGTGGAGTCCAACGTTCCTTGTGGTCGAATGGATTTTAATTCTGCTGATTTCATTTCTACAAAGGTGTGATTCTGATCCAGTGACTCAGTTCCTTTTATCTTTCAAACCCTTTTATCCTTTTATCGTTCCATTTCTTTTGATCTAAGAAACTAATTTCAGCTCAACCTCTATCAGGCATTTGGACATAGACTACTCCTTAGATCAGCCTTTTCCTTCCTTTGTTTGCTGGAAGATATACAGTAAATTACCTCAGGTAGGCTGTTATGGCAAGGCTGAGAGTTGCTATGAGACCAAATTACCATTACTACTGAGTTTTTCTTTATCTTTTAAAGATTTTATTGTGTTAATTAATTGCTGTTAAAGTCTAAATCGAAGGGTCTTTAAAAGAAGATTAAATCATATCATATCTTGCGATATTATTTTATTATTATCTTAAGTTAAAACATTTATTAGCACATAATGTAACATAATAGATAAAATGTAATTTTATAATATGTAGTTCCAGCAAATCCAAAAAAGTTGCAGTGCTGTGAAGTGTAAATAAAAACATAATGCAATGTTTTGCAAATGCATTTTCTTCACGATAGAACATGTACCATTTTAAGGAAAAAATGGTAACGTCTCAAAATAGTTGTGATGGAACCATGTTTACCACCATGTAGCATCCTGTCTTCGTTTAGGAAGTCTGTAACCGTCTAGGAGGCAAGGAGACCAGCTGTTAGACTGTTTGTAGAAAAACGTTTCATTCTTGTCTGATATAGGATTCTAGTTGTTCAGCAGTCCTGGATCTTCTTTGTCATGATACGTCAAATGCTTTCAGTTGGTGAAAAGTCTGGATTGAATGCAGGACAATTTAGCACCCAGACCCTTCTATTATGAAGCAATGCTGTTATAATAGCTGCGGTATACTAAATTATGCAAGGCCTTGTATGAAAAACATGCAGTCTGATGGGAGCATATATTGCTTTAAAATCTGTACATACTTTTTGGGATTCATAGTATCAGATGTGCAAGCCACTAATTCCATAGGCACTAATGTACACCCATTCCATCAGAGATGCAGGATTTTGAACTGAGCATTGACAACAAAACAAATTGGCCCTGTACTCTTTAGTCCAGAGGATCCAGTTTCCATGTTTTCCAAAATATAATTCCAAATTTCTATTTGTCTAGCCACAGAAGAGTTTTACACTTTGCCTCAGTCCACTTTAAATGCGCTTTGGTCCAGGGAAGATGGCTGTGGGATCATGTTCACATGTGGCTTCTGTTTTGAATGAAAGAGCTTTAACCTGCATTTTTGATGGTACAGTAAATTCTGTGATTTCGAGAAGGGTTCCTGAGCTCATGCAGTGATTTCCAGGACAGGCTCCATTTTTAACGGAGTGCTGCAGGACACGAAGATCATAGGCATACAATATTGTTTTTTGTCCTTGTACTTTGCGCACAGATATTTCCAGATTCACAGAATCTTTTGATGATTTTATGCAGTGTAGATGATGAAATGTTCAAGGTCCTCACAATTTCATGTTGAGGAACCTTTTGTTCTTTAGGTCCACAATTTCTTGATTCAGAATTGTGAACCTCTGCCAACCACAACTTCAAAAAACTCTCTCTCATTTTATACCCGTACTCAAATTATTGATATTTTTCACATAAACCTGATTAGTTTTAAGATTGTCCTTCAGCTGTTTCTAGCAAATTGTTGCTGTGTTTCCAACTTTTTTAAGGCATGGTGTAGCCACCAAATTCAAAATACTGTAAGCTAATATTTTTCATGAAATAATAAAATGCCTCAGTTTAAACATTTTATAGATGTTCTGTGTTCAGTTGTGAATAAAATATGGGTTTATGAGTGTTGCAAATGACTGCACTCTTTTTTATTTATATTTTACACAGCACATTTTTTTTTCAGAATTGGTATAAAAAGAATGTGCTCAAAAAATGTTATAGTGCAAAGAAACCCAAATGTGTTACATAGAATGCACTTTTTGACAAATGACAGGAATGATGTTTCAACCAAAAATATGGTTATGATTTTCTATTACCAACAAAATTGTGATTAAATTGCTTTCTATGAGTTTCAAGCCAAGTAGGCACTTAACTACATCCTCATTTTTTGTAAAACCACATAAAATCTAGAGGAACATTGGCAGCAAATATAACAGCAACAAAGTGTATCACAGGAAGCTTGCCAAAGAAAAAAAGACATTTTTAGCTTATTGAATATCTATAGCACGTGCTGTGTGGTATAGCATTACACGAGCCTGTCTTTTGCAAAACCAATGCAAAGATTGAAATTATACATAAAATTATCAATGTTTATGTGCAAAGTAGTTGCTAGATTGTATACATTCTCGGGCAACAGGAGCTCCACATTTATAAAATTTACATGACATGATAGGTGTTTGAGAAGAGCAGTTTTATATTGTTTGCTAAGTTGAATAAATGCACCGTGTCTCAAGTTCCCATGAATTTTCCTTTCACTAAAGCAGATCATGAGCTTACCAACCACAACCAAGTCCTGTGAGCACAATCAAATTGCACTGTACTGAGCTTAATCCAACTATTTTCCCTTCCTTTTTGTTTCACTGGAAATTCAAAAAAGGGGAGAAAGACATAGGTGAGAAAACAAACTTACAGGGAGTCACATACATTTAACACAGACAGGTGCCAGAATGGGAGTAAGCGTGTTGCGTTGTCAGGTTTGGTTATGGTCATGCAGTTAAGCATCTGCTCTCTGTCTGACCCAGTAACTGAAAGAAAGTGGGAGGAAGACAGTGAGACAGAGAGAGGGGTAGGGTTAGGGAGAAAAAGAAACAGACGGCAAGGGTCAAAGTTCAAACCATTTACTGCTCTCCACTTCAACACCCTGCTAAGCTTTTGTCTGGACAAAAGCTCTCTGTGCATACACCTTAATTTTGCTGATTTTGCTCTTGATTAGACAGATGTCAGTTTCACATAGTCAATTACTTCATATAGCAATAATCCTTTTTAGAAGTTAGGGTTCCATGCATGTACAGTATATATGACTCATGTATGTCCCTGTGGAGTATTGACACACATGAGCAGCAACTGAAGCTTTTTTTGGTTTCTCTCTCTACAGAAAGCTATTTAAGAAAAGGCTTGCACTAAATACTGCTCTAAAAACACAACTTCTGGACTCACAGTGCAAACATTAGGGTTTGTAGTCTCTTTGGAGTAATTTTATTGCCTATTTTAAGGGACCAATTTACCTTCAGTTTAGCTGCTTTGTAAAAAGTTGCACCACAAAGAATCTGAGTGTTGCATAGGGATGCATAGTTCACTGATATTATGACTGACATGAGGGTACGCAATAAAAAACTGAGGAGAGGAGAGGAGAGGAGAGGAGAGGAGAGGAGAGGAGAGGAGAGGAGAAGAGAGGAGAGGAGAGGAAAGGAGGGGAGAGGAGAGATGTTAGGTAAGCAGGTGACAGCAGTTGCCTCCAGCTGTGAACCGAGTGTGCCCAGAAACAGCCTGACAGGGCCTGCTGGGGAAATGAGTCTTCTCTGGGAATAAATCCGACAAGCACACACTTGCATTTGCACACACACACACACATACACACATGCATGCATGCACACACAAAGGACTCCTGTGCACAGGGAAAAATACACATGCATAGACAGAATGAACAAGAGTACAAAAAGGCTCCCAAGGCGCAAGACTCAGACAGGAAATACATCATCACTCAAGAAGAAATGCATCACCTGCAGAGGTCTGAGACTCCTAGCTTAAAAGACTGCAGGATAAGGTGATAGTGCTAACGCATGCAAATGCAGCTTAATGATGATAATAAAGATAATAATCCATGAGCTATATTTCTTGCTTGTTTTGTGCAATGTTGCATCAGTATAAAAAAAAATCCTGTAGGATTATTTAAGAACAGAGGAGATAATAAGCATAATTGTATACTAAAAACACAATCTTCGTGAGCACAACAGCATGAGGTGTTGAAGGTGGGAGATTGTGTGCTTGTTTAGATAAGGTTTGCGTGTATGATTTTTGCTGACAGCCTGCTTCTATGAGCACTGTCATAACATGTCAGCCCTAAATGAAAAAAAAGCCATTTATTTCCATTCTCTGTCTCCAATTCCCCGTGTGCATCCATTTATATATTTTTTAATACAAGATAAAAGTATTCTTTTATATGATAATGATCGAATGCTTCCCAGAGAATCAATTAAGCTAAGTGCGACACTTTCTGTCTTTAAAAAAAGGCATGAATGTAAAACTTCTGTGAAATATTGAAGATAGCTCCAACTCAGGGCAACAAATGTGGCTGGGTTCACAGACGACTTCTTTGTCTGCTGTACAGTCATCTGTACGATGAGCAATCTGACTGTTTTAATACCAAAAATTTCGATTAAAATAGGATTTCTTGGATTAAAAATTGATTTTAAAAAATTAATAAATTAAATTAAATGAGTGTTCTATAATCTGACTGTACTCATTTGACAGTCAGAATAACAAAAGAAAGACAACTGCAGTAATTGTTTAGTACCATGTTGCTTAAGGCACTAAGTTAATGTGATAATTAGTAAACATCCAACGCAATTATTACGTTTTCTCACACCTAAACAGGAACAAGTTATGCTGAACATTTATGTATTTGCATTTCTTAAAAATAGCTGCATGTACCTCATGAGCTAAACAAGAAGCTTAGCAACTAGACACTGGGTTTGTCATGATACTAGAATTTCAAACTCAGTGCCAATACCCAGGAAAATATTTTATACTCAGTACCATATTCAGTATCACAGAACAATTCTGCAGATGTATTTGCCACAGCCCTGTTTATTTCCTGAGCTTCTGGTGATGTGGTACCATCTTTTCTGATAAACAGAGTTGGTAAGGTAGGCTGTCACTGTTTCTGTCAAGTTGCTGACTTTTCTCTGCTTTAACCTGAGACTTTAATAAGAGAAGCATTTCTAGACAAGAATTATTGTGTTATCCTGTTGCATTAACACAGTATATTAACAAGCAACACTGATAATGTTTGCTGCCTAGCTCCAAAATTACATTATTGTTTTATTAATTAGCAATAGCTGCTAGCTGCTACCTTAATGCTAATTTAACAGACAGCTAATGTGGCTGTTGCTAATTGCTAATAGTTAAATAGCTAACATTCGAGTGTGCACCAGTCGGGTTACCATTTAAAACTTCAATGTTGTTGAAACACAGGCTTTGCTGACCTAATGAAACTGCTTGTACACACCCGGGGTGTGAAGTTGTGATAGCTGGAGCAGGTGAAAACTGTCACAATTGTGTATCTGACATGATGGCAATTTTTAGTTTCCATTAGTATCTTAGTATAGATTTTTTGAGAATCCTATATGATCCATACACTGCCTAAGGTAGTTATGGTAGTAAAAAACAATTACTTTCACATTTTTTGAAATTTTGGTATCAAAACTACTGTAAATATTAGTTCTAGTAACATCCCTATTAGACATTAAAAAGCTATTTTTAAAATAGCATTTTTAAAGCAAACACAGTTTTTCTAATTTGACTGCATCAGTTCTCCTTGTGTACATGTTTCTGCGTAACATCATGACTATCTAAAATTTGATATCTATAACAATGAATTGATGATTTTGCAAAAAACCTCTCAGTTAGTTAAAAAAAGATATAAAGTTAGTTAGGCAAGGCAAGTAACCATAAAGAAGTTGTACTTGTATAAAAATCTCTAACTACAGCAGAAAAATAAATATTTCTGTCATATTTTGTGACTCTAGAACAGTGGTTCTCAAAGAGTGTGGCGTGCCCCACTGGTGGGGCGCAGAGTTCTAACAGGTGGGGCGCAAGTTACCTGGCAGAAAAGTCATGTGGAACTAATGTTTAACATCGGAATCACTTTTACGGCGGAACAAAGAAATTCACGGCGGTTACGTTAATAATATGCGCATCCGCTGAAAAGCTGCAGCCGTGTGTGTAAGTGGACAGCCGCAATAAAGAAGTGTACTGAAAAGTGCGAACATGTGGTCGGGTCTGTTGTGCATTATTTACAGTGGTGCCGAAACCCAGGATTGAGGCACGAGAGACCGGGCCACATGTTCGCACTTTTCAGTACACTTCTTTATTGCAGCTGTCGACTTACACATGCGGCTTTTCGGCTACAGCCTACACACATCAACAACAACAACAACAACAGGCCTTAGTTTGTTCTGTTATAAGCCAGCGAGGTGTGATTGCAGATGCCGCTCAGGTACGTCTATGGGCTCAAATTGTGGTCATAAATATTTTGTACTTGTAAATCAGGATTTGTATGTGTAAAAAAGATTTGTGCATGTGTAAAAATTATTTGTGCGTGTGTAAAAAAGATTTGTATGTGTAAAAAAAAAATTGTGTGTGCGTAAAAAAGATTTGTGTGTGGACATAGCCAAAAAATGCCTGTGAAACTCTGCACTCAAGTTTCAACTTACAAGTACGAATTTTGACCCGATTTTTCTTCCTTTAAGCTGATTGGTCAATGTCATGTCAATCACAAATTAAACAATCCAATCAGAGAACAGATGGGTTTGGCTGTCGGGGGGCTGCTTTACAGACCTTCAGGTCCTGGAAGGGTAATACAGTTTGAAGATGGAGGACGTCGCCGTCGCGGCAAGCTTTAATTTATGGTTTACTGGACCAAAGTCACTGTCCAGACATATATTTTTGAATATCATGTTCGGTTACTACACTGTGATTTTTCACGGTGCTAAAAGCTAGCTTAAACATT
>VVHJ01036143.1:0-13963 GCA_015107715.1 Tylochromis polylepis | reverse complement strand
GCCTGCACCATATATATATATATATATATATATATATATATGACTAACATGGGAAGTGGACACCGCTTTGACAGTCAAGATAACAAGATAGGAGATGATGTGAAACTATAAACACTACTCACAAATGACTATCAAAGTAAAACAGGAAATTAAAGGCATCATAACTAAAACACAAGAACAGAAGTAACCAATCATTTGAGAAAAAAAATTTAACAACTCTACTATTCATAAACCAGGACATAACTAAGAATATAGACATTTAAAAAAAGACGAATGCAAAAGATAATCTATAGAGTAAAATTCTAAAACACTGATCCCCAGACCCAGTGGTCATGACAGGGTTACATTTCCCCCACGTTCCTGAGTTTGAGTTCTTTTGGCAAGAAAGTATAAAGTATCAATCCTTCACAACCTCTCCGTGATGTGCTGGACAGTCACAGGAGTATGCTCAGTAAAAGACCAAAGCCATCACACTTTACAACTCCTCCCTATGACCCCTGAGGGGTATACTGTGAAGGAATTTCAACACAGCCAGGATTTCTTTGTGTTAGCTGCCTTGACAAAACTGCTTCGGGCTCTGTGTGCATTCACATAAAAAGGGGCGTTTCATGCGTCATATGGCTCTTCTTCCACACAAAATGACCCCTGTGAATGCCGCCTACTCCAGTCAGCGACATTATCAGATGATGATGATAAAATGGCGATTAAAAATTTATAAAGGACATAAAACATGACAGTAAAATGCATCACTGTTGAAAATAAGACAAGAGATTAACGCTGCAGAAAATCATTAATATTGGGATTTAGCGCACAGACCGGTAAATAAAGGTTTTTAATTCAAGTTGATTATTTTAACGCTGCTGTTTAAATCTAACTGCACATTAAAGCTCCGAAACTTTAAACTTTATAAACTTTAAAGCTTACTATCCCATGGCCTAATAAAGGAAACATGGAATTCAATTTGTCACCAGATCAAAGTAAAATTAATTTTTTTTGATTGAATGGGTATTCTTGGTGATAAATAGCTGCAATTCAAGCAGTGCAAAACAGACGTAGAACGGATTAAAACCATAAAAACATTGATATTTTTTCTGCTTTAGCTGTTGAACACATGCAAATTCCAGCAGCAGTACAAACCACAGCTTTGTGCATTTTTACAGCTGGGCTTCATTCTGTAATTTTTCAAGTTACACATATAAAACATATTTCTACAGCATATGATTTATAATGTGCTTAAAAGATGCTGTAAATAGTGAGTTTTGGTTTCTTCCATCTGGATGATGGAAGTGCAGAATAGTGTGTTTAAAAACAGCCTTTTTCCAGCAACCATCACTCAGATGAACAAATCATAGCTCTGCGATCCTGCATGAGGCTGGGTGAATTCTCTATTATTATTTATTTATTTCTTCAGTATTTTGTGTTATGCTCATCTATTGTCTGTGTTTGTATTAAAAAATGTACAAGTGAGGATGGATGACTCACCAGTGCAGATCAAATCTACCTACGGGTTCAAATAAAAGCTGTATTATTCAAGTAAAGTAACCTGGGCCTGAACCTGAAGCTAAATTAGTGAAAAGGTGGCGCTTTCAGTCGATTTTATACTGAAAGTTTGAACCTGCTCCTGTCCAGGTTATGTGTTCAGCATAAGATACCAGCATAAGAGAGCCAGGTAAAAAAGGGTGGTGTCTTGTGACACCGAAAACTCGGATTTTAAGATCAACATAGCTTAATAATCCATTAGTTTTGCTTCATAACACACCGCTCTGGATTATCTTCATTTGTATATTGTCATCTTGTATGTATTATTTAACTTTGGAATATTTATTTTAACATATTGCCCCTTTAATGCTGTCTTTTGTCTATATTTTTCTATCTTCCATAATCATAGATGGAGCATCTGTAACATATTAGGTTCCTGTCTTGGGATTAATAAAATATTCAGATTCTGATAAGGCTAACTTTTTTTATATATATATATCAGCCACACAGTATGCTCATATATTTTACACGATGTTCTTGGTAATATATTTGTATATGGTATATATTTCATGAATCAGTTGTGGGTTTTATTTTTAGGTAAACAGACCCATTTGATTGCTGTTTCCTGCCTCTCGAATGTGAGGTGAGGTTTAGGAGGGTTTTTCTTTGTCATATTAAGTCATATTACCTTGAGGTTTTTTTGTTGGGTTTTTTTTTTTTTTGTTTGTTTTGTTTTGCCGTATTTGTCTGATAAAACTCAAAAAAACTGAATATGTTACCACTGACTGATACTGAAAAAATAAATGTATGTCCATTCTTATTTTCTGCATTGATTTAGGTGAGCTGTCATCTAGAGACACAACAACAGAAGGTGTGCATTTTTTTTCTAAGATTTTCAGGCTTTTTTTTTTTTAATGGAAATAAGTTAATAAATAATTCCTGCCTCAGTCAGTCAAATGAAAAGTCAAACCTTAATCCTCAAATGCACACATGTAAACAGATAATCCAGTTTCATATGACACATAAGCTGCACAATTTTTTGCTTGCGGTTTAGATCACCCATTTCACTCTCCGTGCATTCATTATACATGCAATAAGATATGTGATTACCATTTTGAATATCAGCACTCCCCCCCCCCACCCCCTTTAACCATCCACCCACAACCCAATATGCACACACGCATGCACGCACACACACAGACACACTGACAATGAAGGTCAGTTTTAAAGGACAGGTTTGCTGTTTTCATTTTTAAGAGCATAAAAATCTTACAGTATCTGTGTTTAACCACAAGATCATCTCTGACTCAGCATGAGAAGCAGCACCTGTATGGGGTTAAATGCCACTCTATTGGGCAGAAAGACAGCATGGATTTCCATCTTAGTACTGAAAATGAATGCTAATGGTTCTGCTTATTGCAGTGGAGCTGAAAACAGTAGCGCCTAATCCCTGACATGATGGAGTGTTCTTTATTTATTTATTTCACTGAGCTCAGTGGACTCCAAAAACCATCTGTCAACTTACCTGTCAGCATCTGTTACTTTGACTGTTCAGCCTTTATTTTCATGGCATTATGTCCAGAAAACTAACGAGAACGAGAGATTTTAAAGAAGACTTCTCGCAATGATTTGACAGAAAGATTAAAAGAAACAGACTGGATAGCATTCTTTTAAATGTGTCATTTCTTGAGTATTTTTTCTGTCTTTACCCCATTGTATTCTTACATCAAAGGATTTTTGCGTCTCAGAGAGCAGTTGTGGCAAGAAAAGAAAAACTACTTTTAAGAGCTACATAATACTGCTTTTCTCTTGCTAACTACCATACCTTCCACTGATGTCTTTTCTTTAGTCCCCACTCATTCAGTATATCTGCAGAGGAAATAACTCAGGTGGAAGAAGGGACCTGCCAGCATACTTGCCCATTCATCATAGTCTGTTTGTGGCAACTGTATGCAGCGGGTGACTCAGCAGCAACCTGCACATCAGAGGGTGAGACTGCATCACAACTCCGAGGATGACTGAGAGGTCATTTGTGGTCTTCAGAAAAGTGGACAGCTGTACTGCTTTTGGCATGTTGTCCAGGCTGCTTGCCTCTCTCCCTGCCACCTCTGACCCAGCCTAGTGTGACTTGAATGCTAATGCACGGGGTATTGAGTATTGTCGCCGTCCATGCTCTGAAATGTCATTAGCGATGAGGCCAACCCATGCTAATCGCTAACATCTTGAAAAGGTTGCTTCTGACATTGGTGCGGGCTCTGAATGAGCTGTGATAGCTGATGATTGTTATCTGCTCACAGCGGAGGCGCACTGTGCCTGTCACTGTGCTGCTGCACCTTTCTGAATACGCTGCGACACAAAGCTCAATCTCACATTATGCTAAGAGGATTGATAATGAAGCCCAGGGTAAAAAAAAAAAAGAAAAAAAAGAAAAACTTGATATTTTCTCAGTGAATGGTCATACAGAGTATCAGGAAAAGCTGTTTATGTGATGATTTGGCGAATAAGCGATTTGTCATAGAAAATCCAGCTGATCCAGGTTGGCTTATTCACCAGAGTTATATAACTTCTATAAAACCCTTCCTGCATCTCATATTGAATTATGCTTGCAAATGAGCATAACATTTTTATTCAGACCAGACACCTGTTCGACAAACCAAATAACTTCCTGATGCTATGCATACTCTCTCCGTTTCTCTTTCACACAGACATACACATGCATACTGAGTAAATGTTTACCAATTAGCATTTCAAAACAAAACACAAAATAATAGATGCTTATCTTGTGTGTTTTCATAATGGATTGCCGTTTGGCTTACATTACCTGACAAACACGCCGCATACACACCGGTGCGGAACTGTTTAATTTCATCACAGTGTACAGTCTTCGGATTAAGAGGACACAAGGACACAAAGGTAAAATGTTTCCATCTCAATGTAAAGCGAGCGGAAGTCAATTAACATCTAATCAGCATGGCAGGAACTCATTTCCTTGCTTTTAAAAACATCCACCAGGTCACCAGCTAGTGCATCTATACACTTTTCTTAAAAGCAAAGTTTTTGAATTTGCAGTCACCGCTGCCTATGCTAGCCAAAACTTCAATTCATTCATATATCGCCATTTCACCACAACAGTCATCTCAAGGCATTTTGTATTGTACCGTAAAGACCGTACAATATTAGAAAAAACCCAAACAATCCAACAACCCCCTACAAGCAAGAACCTGGCAATGAGGGGAAAGAAAAACGCCCTTTAACAGGAGGAAACCAGGGTCAGGGAGGGGCAGCCATCCAGTTTGGAGTGAGGAGGAAGCATCCATTTTTTTGTTGCTTTTTTCCTTTTCTTTTACATGACTTTAAAGTACATGTTTGATAGGAGGACTGTCATGGTTCTGGGCTGGTTAGGCAACTGTTGTTGTGATTTGGTGCTGTATAAATAAAATTGAATTGAATTGAATTATTTTCTTCATTCGTATCTCAGTTTCAGGTGGAGGTGGGCAAGGCCTGCCCTGGGCTCCGCCTGCTGGTGGAGTCTCCTAGTTTCAGCTTACAAACCTGTTTCTCATCAGGACATCATTTACCTGTATTTAAAGATCAGCTTAATAACAGCAGATGGCTGCTCTTCCCTGAGCCTGGTTCTGGTCCTGTTAAAAGGGAGTTTTTCCTTCCCGCTGTACCCAAGTGCTTGCTCATAGGTGGTCATCTGATTGCTGGGGTTTTCTCTCTATTATTATCAGGTTTATCTTACAGTATAAGGTCTATTGGTGACTGTTGTTATAGCAATGAATACCTGCCCACCCTTCACAGATACTGAGGAACCCTGACCAGTGACTTCCACCACCTTCTCTATCTAGAAAACCCAAATAAGAATTCAGTTTAAATATTAAGGTTTCAGTGCTCCAAGCAACTTGAATCTATCACATTTTTTCTGGCAGAAGTGATCTCCTGAGCTGTCGACCTAAATTCCCATTGACCTCTGCTTGCAAGTCTCATTTGTGAATTTCAGACTCCTATCAATAAATCACTGTATGGCTTGGGTCTTCCTTTAGAGTTCTTTACAATTATTTCTTATAACTGGTTATGACAGAATCAGGCTGCAACTCTGCTGTGGTTATTGACCAAATCAGATTTTACAGCAGCCTGTGTGATGAACTAAACTTGGTGATTTTCCACTCATGCACACTAGCCAACAAGTGGGTTGTAGCCCAGGCTGCAGGGGCACAAGGGAGTCTGGATTTCCATTTTCTGTGAAAAACAGTGTTCTCTTGCCCAATGCATCATTGTAAATATAATTAATGTAAATAATATCATAATATGCCCTCTTGTGTTAATTAAAGATGCAAAACAAAACCTTTTTTTTTTTAGTTTTGAAAAATGGACTCCCCCTCATATGCCTCACAGTGGTTCTCTCTCAAAGGCAAACTTTAAACAAAGGAAGTGTGAGACAGTGTGCTGTACTTCCACCACTCACTAGAAGTAAGCATATTTACATTTGCAATCAGACTCCATATTGTAAGCTCCATTACCTCGCGGTTAATTATTATCGTGGTGGGAAGGAGATCTGTCCACAACTGTCGTTACAAGTCACTGAATTTTTCCAACTGATTCCTGGGTCCCATAAAAATTCATAGAAGCACCCTTGTTATAGTTTAAAATTGGTCAATTACAGCTTATGAAATCAAACACTATTTTGTTCAATGACTTGTTAAAAAAAAAAAAAAGAGTATTGAGGTTGAGCATCCTAGTTTCGCGTTAAACTGCGGAAAAGGGGGGGGAGAAAGTTCATGTAAAGTAATCCATAAAAATGTTTACATATTTGTCAGTGTGTAAATAACAGCTAGTGCCTGCTGTGGGACAGGTGTAGAAAAACAACACACAATATACTTAACTCAGTGGTGAAGGTCAAAGTCATTACTGCTGCTAACAATTAATGCTGAGGTGAAGAAGAGGATACTGGCAGGCCCATATCTTATTTTATGCATACCAATGAGATTGTGATGCAGGGCCTGTGGTATCCTTTCACTCAAGCAGAACATTACTCGCAGTGTTAAATTATTTCTCATAGTGGTGGTGTTGATTCTCATATAAATGGAGTGTTTTGCTCTTTAATTGAGACACACACACTGCCTGCCAGTTTTCTGCTTATTAGACTGAGCTAAAAAGAGTGACCAGTGCTAATGAATCCCAAACACATCATCAAGCATAGCGTCTGCATACAACTCATCACCGCCCCCTTTTATTATGATTATTAGTTTTATGTTTTTGGACTATTAAATTTGTCAAATTTTAACTTCTCATCTTGTTGGCACAATAAAGAGGAAATCAAAACAATTAATTACAATGAAACGGTAAAGTTGAACAATGTCAACCAGCGACAGAAGAAAACACATTTTTTTATTACCAATAACTCCAAATAAACTCACACTCTTGTTGTGTATTCTCTGCCAGACAGCTACAATTACCAGCATCCGCATTTACATTGATGGCCCATTATACTGCAATTACCACTACAGCATCATGCCATAACTTAAAGTCATGATCTAAATCTGGCCAGCTGCACTTACAGCTTCTCCGCGATGACTCATTGTATTCGTGACCAGATTTTAATGCTCCAACTAGCCAATAAATACAGACTTTTACATAAAATGGGCTTAAAACGGGTTCCTCCAATTCTCCACTTCCTCACTGTCATCTGTATAATCATACTTGCATATGACCCCGCTTAGCTGGTGAAAGCCACTCTCCATCTGCTGTGGTAAGAAACGAAGACAAGCTGTTTTCAGCTTAACACATCTAACTCACACACCTGCTACTGTTAGACAGACTTAGGTTGCACTTGGCAGCTCACACAATATTATAAATTGCTGCCTGCTGCCTCCACTAAATGTAATGGGCTATATCATGTTTACCAAGGAAAATTGCTCTACTCCTTCATGCTGCTGTGATTCTAAGTAATTGTGACCTTTACAGAGAATAACTTGTCATTTAGATTTTCTTAGCAACAAACTTTCTCCAATTTCTTCCCACTGTGTTCACATGGACACAAAATAAATAAATAAATACATACATTTAAAAAGGCGAGGGTTATATTTATTATTAGCACCTGGAAAGCAAGCCAGTGAGAACTTTGTGCGAAAGCCGTTTACGTCCACAAATCATTTCTACACAGGACGAAGCTGGGAATATTACCTAATTAAAAATGTTCCATCTAATGCTATCTATCAGCTTTACCTTTTTAGCTGATAGAAACTGTGGAAACGGCCCTAAAGGTTGTTGTTTTTTTCTACCAACTGTTTCACATCATTGCCTGCTATCTTTTCTAATAAACCGAGTGATGTCAGCATTTAATTTGTCGAACCTCTCTGAGGCTTAAAGAAGATTTTAAAAAGAACGCCATCTGGCATCAAAAACTGAATTTATTCAAATTACTCATCCAAAAAGTACATAACTAGAGTCATGTTAGTCAGTCAGATGCTGATGAATGGATTCAGTGAAGTTTTTCATAAACGTTTGATAAACACAATTTCCTTTGTAGGCTCTGCCCACTGATGCATTACAGAGCAAGAAGCGGTGTTGCTACAAGTTTCCCAGTGACCACCTGCAGTGCCGTAACATCAATGCAGAAGCGAACTCAGAAGCTAGAAACTTTCATAAACTTTCATGGCTTAGCGAGCAATCTTCATTAAAATTGTATCTTGGATTGAATCTTCAAAGCGACACTGGTTTTCCACTAGATTCTGTAGGATGCTAATAAACTCTAAACTGGGGTGTCAAACTCGCAGCCCACGGATCTGAGCTGGCACCAAAAAGGGTCTCATTCAGCACAAAGTGTGAAAAATGCATTGTCTTAAAAATGCAGAAAAGTCATTAATAATACCATTTCTTAAAAATGCACTCATATTCCTGGTTTAGTAAACACTAAGAACAGGTGTAAATGTGTGGAGCCTTAAAAAGTAACTCTAGATCTCAGCAAGTTCAAACCCCAGACATGTGAGATATTGTTATTTAGTTCCAAAATAATCTACATGTGAAGGTTTTGTGCCTTTGTTGGCTCTCCTGTGATCTGTAAATTGTTAGACACGTGTACAGATTGTGCTTGTTCTTATTTACAACATAAGAAGAAGCTACTTTGGGCTGCTCCCATATTTGTGAAGGGTCGCCACAGCGGGTAGTTCCACATGTTTGATTTGGCAGATTTTTCCCGTGTTAGGTGAATGAGTAGAAATCCAGAAAAAAAAAATAGGAGGTGTTTTTCAAGACCCTATTTTAAACTTATTGATGTGATCTTTATTCGAGTGCCCAATGTGGATCAGGAACTCATCTTAATGCGACGAGCAAATAAAAATGTGAACTAATATTATTGACAGGCTTAGGCTTAGGTAGTTTTCTCAGTGATTAAAATGGTAGTTGTGGTCAGCTTGAATTCACACTGGTCTGATGTCAACAGACCAAAAGTTTTAAGTGTTGGTGCCAAACTGTTCATCAGAACTGAAGCTACCCCAGCTGTTCATCTGTAAGCTCTGTATGCTCCAAGCACAACACAACTATCTATATAAATGATTCACTGTTTCGCTGTGGCAGTGGCTCCCAAGGTTTTCTTCTTTTATGCTCTGTTTTGGAAAACAAATTACACAGCGAATTGATAGTATTTTAATTAACCGACCATAAAAATAACAGTAAAAACCACAACAAAAAAAGGAGTCAGGTGGAACTCTACATGCTGTTATTCATTTTAAGTTACACAAACAACAAGCAATTTAAACTTAAAGCCAGAGAGTTTTTACAAAAACAAGGCTCTCCTCCTACGCTGATGGCAAACCTTGGAGCATGATACTCTTCTTCATATTTTGAATTTGACTGCCGTACTTGCCTGACAACCTTTACTTGTTTTTTCTTATGGAACTGTCACTCTTATTATTCACTAGCAAGTTTTGCTTTCTGAATACATTTCCTTACTTGAATCTTGTAAGCTTAGCTACCATTAGAGTGCACTTTTTTCATGATTTAAAATATAGATTCAAACGCTTTGTTTTGTTTCTTTGTTTTTTGTTTGCTTTTACTGTAGACATCAGACTTACCATTGTAGAGCATGTTAATGTTGCAACATAGCAATTGTTCATTGCATTACAGGCCTACTGCTGCTTCTTTACAAACTACAATCACGGTCCACTTTGTTACGTATTGAACTGCTTGTTAACACAAATGTAATATCAACCAATCACATGTCAGTATGTTCAGTCATGTAGAAATGGTCAATGTGACCTCAAACTGGGTTCAAACTGAACATCAGAATAGGGAAGAAAAGGGATTTAAGTGATTCTGAATGTGGCATGGTTGTTGGTGCCTGACGGGCTCCTCTGAGTATTTCAGAAACTGATGCTCTATTGGGATTTTACACAAACATCTCTAGAGTTCACAGAGAAAAAGAGAAAATATCCAGTAGCGGGCTTGTTGATACCATAGGTCAGAGGAGAATGGCCAGGCTGCTTTGAGCTGATAGGAAGGCAGCATGAACTCAAATAACCACTTGTTACAACCAAGGTATGCAGAAGGAGCACCTTTGAACACACAACACATTGACAGCTTGAAGCAGATTGGCATACAGCAGCAGAAGACCACACCTGGTGCCACTGGTGTCAGCTAACAACAGGAAACGGAGACTAGAATTTGCACAGGCAATAACATCGCCTGGTCTGATAAGTTTTAATTTCTGCTACTGCATTCAGACAGTAAGGTGAGAATTTGGCATAAACAACATGAAACCCCAGATCGATCCTGCTTTATATCAACAGTTAAGGCTGGTGGTGTCATGGTGTGGGGAATGTTTTCTCTGAATACTTTTGCCCCCATAATACCAACTGGGCATAGTTAAAACACCACAACTAACCCCTGTATTGCTGCTGACAATCTTTATCCCTTTATAACCATCTAATGGTGGCTGCGTTCACCAGGGCAACACACCATGTCACAAAAATCACATCATCTCAAAGTGGTTGAACATGCCAGTGAGTTCACTGTACTCAAATGGCCCCCATAGTCACCAGATCACAATCCAACAGAGCACCTTTGGGATGTGGTTGAATTTCATCATGGATGTACAGCTGAAAAATCGGTGGTAACTGTGTGATGCTGTCATGTAAAAATGGACCAAAATGTCTGAGGAATGTTTTCAACACCTTGTTGAATCTATGCCACAGAGAATTAAGGCAGTTCTGAAGGCAAAAGGGGGTCTAGCAATAGTACCTAATAAAATGGCAAGTAAGTGTATGATTCACTCTTCATTTCAGTGGAGTGGATATAACACCTGTAGACGGGAAAGGTATTCTGTGTTAGACAGTGTGGTAGACCACAAAGAAAGAAAGCCTGCTGCAATGTTTCAATACTGGAGAAAAAGTTACAACAAAGTAAAAGGACTTTTTCATATGAAAACATTCAGAAAAAGAGATGACGCTGAAAGAGCTAATTCAGCTGTGGGCGTTGTGCGGTGCTAAATGAGCTGGCTAAAGGTCTAAATATAAGACTGCTATTACATTACAGTTGTCCCTAATACACTATAGTATGTGATTAGCTGAAGCACAGAGGAACAAACCATGTTTGTGTCAGTTTTTTGAAACCGGGCACAGAAATGATGATGATCAGTGCAGCTTTAGGGATTTCATCTTCAGTTAAAAGATAGCTTTAAGTAAAGCAAGAGGACAAATACGGTGTTTTGCTTTGCCACATGAAAAATTTTACACCAAAGATAAAAGCAACATATCTTTTGTCGTAGAAAATATGAACATAAAAAAGAACTAAGTTGAGCAATTAAGGCGGTGCTGCAACTTGTGTTATGTTTAAGATTTTTTTGTTCTTTTGCAGTCTTTTAAAACTCAGACGTGATGCATATTTATTCGGATTATTGCACAATAATGATGTCAGAGGCGATACACAAAAAATTAATTATTTTATACTAAGATGCATGCTCACTTTCTTATGTGAAACCAGCAGAAACTTGGTCCCTGTCTTCCACATTACACAGAAAGTAGGAAAACTGTTGTGTAAACAACAGTGACATGCAAGCTGATTAGGGGCTGGACAAATTACCATATAGTCCAGACAGAAATAAATTGAAGTATGCAGGAATCAGCTATCAGATTATAAACCTTCAGTCAGCTTAGCCATGTCTTCATAAGTATTTTTTTTTTCTTGCAAGGTGCAAGTTCACAAATTAGTAAAAAATATCAACAAAGAGAACACTAGAGGAGTGCAGTAATGATTTTATCTGAAAATTATGTTTTGCTTCAGTCCGGTAAACTGATTAGATGTTTAATATATCCTGTTTTCTCAGCGATTGACATCATTATACAACAGCAGCCTCGCCACAGGTAAAATCAGGCTTCTTTGTTTTTGAAAAATGTTTTTTCATATGTACTAAATTTGCTGATAAGAATTCTGAGCATAGGAAAGGATGGATGTATTGTTTCCTCTGCTGTGGAACAGCAGAAGAGACAATACAGCTTGTGTGCTGAAGGACTTTAAGTCTGTGTTTGCATAAAGAACAATAAAATGCTGTCATTTTTTTTTTTCAGCCCAGCATCTCTTCAGCCTTTCACGGGTCAAGTGCAAGTGAGTTGCGTAAGCTTTCCTCGTTATTCATTGCAACCCACTGCAGAAGTTCAGTTAAGTAATGAGAATTAGAGAATTTTCCTAAAGGCCTTTTGAATGGATTCAGATATTTGTCACATTTAGTTCATGGACACAAACCACCAAACCTTAACCCAATCTCTTTTGTTGGCTTGAACAACAGACTAATTATTGTTTAATAATCATGTTTAATTTTCCAGAGAGACACTTATCTTTTAAAAAGTCAATAGAAAGATGTTCTTCGGAGCAACCTTTTATCATCAGGCCAATTCCTCAGCTTTGGTGTGAGATAAAGTAATTGAGAATCGCATTAACACCAAAGCATGGATGGGAAGATTTATCTCAACTAGCTAATGAGGCTGGGAATGTTTCCAGTTTGCGTAATCAAATGCAGAGCAAAAATACAATACATTATTAGCATATATTTTAAAAGAACATCAAAAACAAAACACCACATACACAATCAGAGGTACAAAGGAGCAGGTCAACTGTGGAAGAATGGGAAAAAATTGTAGAGGAATTACCAGAGTCCATAAATGCACCTGTGTTTCATTGTTTGTTATTATATGTGAAAATGAAATAAGAAAAACAACATTTACACTGAGAAATGTTTTTCAGTTTGTTAATGGACTAGTACTTAACACTTTTCTACTCTGAGCTCTTAAAGCACTTTTACTACATGCAACCTTGACCAGTTCACAAACACCCACTCACACAGCACTTTAAGCACTCTCAGAGACACAGAGACGGGTCAGCAAACCTCTAGCAACCTTTGGTCTCTAGTGAAAATTGTGTGTCCCCTGACCTGTTGGCGAGTTGGTGGAAGTTGCTGGTGGTCGCTCGCTGAAATGTGTCGTGACGAGGTATACAGTGCCACTTTGCTCACTAGCGTTTCCCACGGTCACCTGTGGTTTGAATGGAAAATCCCGACACAATTCATTCTGTAATGATGTCAGGTTTTAGTTCATTTTTCTTTAAATCGTTTTCCTTTCCCATGCTTTACATTTTCTCTTGTCTTTCTGTGCCTCTCTTTTGTCTATGCATGTCTCAGAGAAATTAACATGCTCTTTTTTTGGTAATAACTTTCTTTGTTAGTCCCTTCTTACTTTGCTTCCTTTTTTCCTCTTCCAAGCCTTCATCAAGTCTCAAGGATTTTCACATTTCTCTAATTTGCGCTTCTTCTTTCTCTTTCCTCCTGTCTGTGAACTGGAAATCAACCTCAGTGTACCATGGTAAAGGATGTCTCAATTCCTAAAATGCATCTGGAGCGATGACACTTGCCAGATGTATTAAAATTGAAGAAGTGCAGGTGTGTCTTTTGTTGAAGTTTTTTTTTTTACCTTTAGTGCTTAAAAGCTGTGTGGCACAGCTGTAATATACAAATGGTTATAGCTGTATTAATTTTATTTCAGTTTGTTAAGTTGATCAGACTTTCTGCCCTTCAGAACTACTCAAAAGTAGTCCTGAATATCCTCCAAAACTACAGTAGTAGCTGTTTATTTTAAAAAAAAAAAAAAAGTAAGATATCCTCATGCCAAAGATCATCTTTAATTGTCATCGCTTTAAAATGAGGTTCGAGAGAAGGGATGTCTCATTTTATTAAATGCCTGTTGCCTCAACTCTTCCCCTGTCTCTTCCTCGCCTCCCCCGTCACTTGCGATCCACAAGTGGCAGAAACTCCACTTCTTCTACTTACCACTTGAAGCTGGCTCTAAAATCGACATAGACTTCCAACTTTACAGCATTAAAAACCATATTTACAACCTGGTACAAAAAAAAATGGTTTTGGCCTCTATGGATAACACCACCCTCATACCACCTGTGGGGGGGGGGGGGGGGGGGGGGGGGGGGTTTTTTTTTAACT
>VVHJ01036141.1:0-16509 GCA_015107715.1 Tylochromis polylepis | reverse complement strand
AAAAAGAATGGCAGAAAAAAAAAAAAAAAAAAAAAAACACTCAAGTAGACAGTCCTTGTAGACAGTGTGAAAAAAAACTAAACTGAATAATACACTAAAAAAACCCAACTAAACCACAACAACATTCTGGGCAGCCTTTCCTTAACATTTCAACATGCATTTACTCCTCACCCTGTAGCAGTCCAATTCATTGACCCCTCCCAAGTGGTGCTAATCTAAAATTATTTCCAAGAAAAGAACAAGTTCAAAGCAAACCTAAGTTGAATTTCCACCTAATTGTGCTATAAAAATTTAACAGTAGTAATTCTTTCCATCCAAAATATCTACATTCGAAACATAACAACAATACTTTCTTCCCAGAAAACACAGTGTTTGTGTTTAACAGCTCTACTCTGTCATCTGAATCTCAGCTCAGATAAAATTTCAGGTTGAGTTTGAGAAGAATACATAGTGATTCTTTGCTGCAACACAACTAGTGACTGATGTTTAAGTAAGTGTGGTCTCAGAGGACTGTGGTGTGGGGTTGGATAACTTCAATTTTTGGTCAAATACTGCCCTCTACCATGGAAGCTTAAGCAGGGAGAACAATGT
The DNA here is from genome assembly GCA_015107715.1 of Tylochromis polylepis. Lineage (NCBI taxonomy): Eukaryota > Metazoa > Chordata > Actinopteri > Cichliformes > Cichlidae > Tylochromis > Tylochromis polylepis. Next base: position 15,918 of record VVHJ01036141.1, on the reverse strand, counting down.
GCACAAGATCCAACTGTAGCTGATGTATGTGTGCTACCAAGCACCTTTTGGCAACAGTAACAGTCAAATGGGCTCCAGATGGAATTAATGCTTCCACTAAGGATTAAAACATGGTGATAAGCACATGTTCTTCACACTAAACGCAAAATGTTTACACAGAAAGGCATTTCATAGGTACCTCTTTGACTCACTTGGCTCCTAAGTTTAATGCAGCTTTTACAATAAATAGTCAAGATAGATGGAAGTGAATCTCTTAACTGAAACAATAAAACAAGATTTATTTGTCTCCGGTCAACTTCTGAGATGAATTAAGGCACAAAAGACAATTCTTTGAAAGCCGCAGAGACAAGAAATAATCTTTTTATATTTGGTTTTCTGTTCCTAATACAATTTTGAGCTGTTGAGTTTAACTCTTACTTGGTTTTCTGGACTACAAAGCACTAAATCCGTGCACATGGCAGGAAAGAATTATTGCCAGGACCAGGAGGAAAAATAAGTTCCATGCCATCAAAGTTTTAAGTTGATGCTTTGATGTAAATTTAAAGCAACATGGTGAACAATAGTAGGAGTTACCGGAGTTACTTTTATAGTAAAATGGGATGGTACGTTAAAGACTAACATGCCATACTAATAATAGTAACCAGCATAAATACTTAATGATAAAATTAATATTATTAAATAAAACTATTAATGGGACTGGTACTTGGCAAATGCAGGAGCACATGATGTAAATGTCATCTATCACATGATTAATTTTCTCCATGGTGTCCAAGATATTTCTATGTAGGTCAGCAAACTGCATGATCAAGCAGGTAACTTCATATAGAGACTAACACAGGCATTGCACTGAATGTAATAGTGGTGTTGTTTAAAAAAAAAAATCTGATTACAGAAATGTTCTCACCTACCTTAGCTTTGCTCTGAATCAGGGTGGACACAAGGATGGTCATCTGGTACGTGTTTGACAATGGAAAACACCAGACTCCTCTCTCAGACACATTGAAGCAAAGAGATCCTTTTCAAATATTCACCTCCACTCCACCGAAAGGAATCTGCTATTAAGTAAATTTGACACTTCGTCATGTGGCGCTGTTCTTCAAAGCATTGCTTGATGTGTTCCCCCTCTACAGTGTGAGTTCAAACTGAGACTGTTTCAGCTGATGGACAGCCCTTTTAAAGACCTCCCACCTCACTATGTGGGACAAGATACACATTCCTGAGTCTGAGGACCAATGTTTTGGGGACTACAGATCAATTGACGGTTGTTAACACTTTATTTTTTTATTTTTTTGTATTTTAACGTATCTGACTAAAGCATTACACGTAAATATTCAAACTAAACGGGCAACGAAAATTCTGTGTGCTTGCGGTGCATACTAACATCTGTTCTCGCTGAAATGCTTGAAGCAAGTTGAAAAGTGATCGTAGTTTTTCCTCGGGAAAAACAGGCTGTGAGTGAGTGGACCCAACCGAGCAAAACTGAGCAAAGAAAAACAAGATTTTCTGAGCACTCGACGAGATTTTCTGATGATCATCTGGGGCAGAGGTTGTCGGAACCAGGTGATATTTCATGCTGCTTGAGGAATCCAAAACTCCTTTTTAAAATAACGTCACATTTTTCCAAGCCCAAACCTAACCCAAGGGAAAAGTACATTCACATAAATGCTTTTATGAGCTCTATTTTGAAGGGGAAAATGAAGAAGAAAGGGAGAAGAAAAATATAGTGGCAAGAAATTCATGGCACAGGAAGTTTTACACTTTTCTCACATTCTTACATCTAATGTCATACACGCCTTTCTCTGTGTCTTCTTGCTATCGGTCTGAGAAATGTACTGTTATCATACAATTCATTCAGCACTGGAAAGAAACCATTTGGATTAAGAGACGCCCACCCCACTGTCTTGGAGGTGGTCCTAGCGAGAGTTATTATCATTTTGTTTTGTTTTTTTAATAGTTTTTATTAAATTTTGACCTTCAGATTTTCAGTTTAGTTTCAGTTAGATTCCAGAGTGGATTTTCTTGTTTCAGTTTAATTTTTATTGCTTCAGTTTTAGCCTTTAATAATTATTATTGTATGAAGAGCATATGCCAGAAGCAAAATTCTGGAAAATCAATACATGTATTCCAATAAAAACACATAACCTTTTGAAAGCAGTTGACTCACTCACTTGTGGACATCCAGAGTCTCAGCAGACACGTCCATCAAAGCCTCAACAGGCAAGTAGTAAAATAATTTTTATTTATTTTTTTAACAAATTAACAAATATTAAAAACGAAGATAACTTGAGCTACCCAATAAAGGTTCATTAACTGTCCTCAGACCAGTTTGGTTCAAGTTCGCCCATTGTGAATTCACACCCCATGGTTACATTGTCAGTCCTCTTCTGAAGTGTGGTGTATTAAAACACAGCAGGCCAGACAGTCTTCACTCACCACCAGCCAACTTTCTATATTTTCCTCACTCAAATTTAATCTGCTTCCCGAACATTAAAATCAAATTGAAGGTTCGCCGTTTTGACTTACTGGAGAAGATCCAGCATGCATTGCCAAGGCACGAGTACAAGGGGACAAAACAGGACCTCTGTGGAGCGATCTATAGAGTTTAAATCAAGGGTTTGAAAAAAAGAAAAATTGGGCCAGTTCCCAGAACTGGGGGCTGGGGGTGGGTACTTAAATCCTTATTGACTTAGTTATGGTTGATGTTGGACGAATGCAGTATAAGTCCTAGTTTTCTTTGGTATGGTTTTTTGAATGATTATAGCAACATTATGCTTTACATGATCTGCTCTTTGTAGGCTGAAGTGGCTGATATATAGGAGACCAAACAAGATGTTTTTCATTTCAAAATACTGTATGGCATTGTCTCTAGACTAGGGCTGTCATGATACTAGAATTTCATAGGCAATACCAATCCCCAAGAAAATACTCAGTACTTGATGCTGTTGATCTTCAATATAACAGGAGGAAAAATGAGTAAATTAAGCTGTGTATATATATATATATATATATATATATGCACTGGTCTGTGCAAACGTATACCACTACAGCCCTATTTACTTTCTATGCTTCTAGCAACTTGGGACCATATTTCGTTGCAAAGCAAATAGAATTGAAAAGATAGGCTTCTCTCTCAGCTTCAGTCTGGGAGTTCAAGAGGAACATGACACCAGTGTCGGCACCAGAGTATTTGAACCTGACAGACAGCCAACTTTGATAGACTGGGCATTTGGGTCAAGTCACTTTGCTATTCTACAAAAAATAAAATAAAAAATACAAACAAACATTTTAAAAATCAGTGCATTCATGCTGTCATCTATGTGCAATTGCACTTGCATGTCCAGAAAGCAGAAATTATAAATTAAAATGCACAGCAAGACCTGTTAAATCTACAATTAAGAGTATTATATGAGTTAATCCTGCAGGTAATTGACCTATACATTGGGCCACCTTTACAGGCTACACAAGGTTCAGGATAAGCAAGTGACACATAATTACAACCATAAGCAGATAGTATGCTCATAGAGAAATGTAGGCACAGTTATAAAAATACAAAAATATCTTTGACTGCAGAGGCTGCACAGGACAAGCACAGGCACTTTCTCAAGGTGTAGAGGTCAATGTACTCACTACACACCAGGGACTGTGAGCACACAATATCTTTCAGCATATTTCCATTTGTTTAAAGTCAAAGTCAAATGTATTTATATAGCACCTTTCATACAAAAGCAATTCAATATGCTTTACAAAGAAAAAAAGAGGAAAGCAATTTTTAAGTAAGTTCATGCTTTAAAACTACACCATATGGATTAAAGTATCTTCACATTACACCTACAGGAGTGGCTTCACCATGAAGCTCTCAGCAGACAGTTTTTGAACGGATGTTAATGCCAGAGGACGTTTGAGGCTTAGAAGTTACAGAGTTAGCAGAGGGCTGCTGACTTTTAATCACCGTGCACCTCAGCAGTCTCTCCTGCTCTGTCACTTTGCTTGATCTGCCTCTTCGTAGCTGAGTTGCTATTGTTTCTAAATGCTTCTTCTCTGCCACAAACAATTGATTGTGGAATATCTGAATAATTGATTTGTGCTTGAGCTGCAGTAACTAATCAGCAATGGGTGTTTTCTACTAACTTAAGTTAACATAAGTTAGTTATGGTTTTTAGGACGGGTCTGAACCCCTAAGACTTGTCCATAACGCTGGTGCTTCATAACATTTTTTAGACACAAATAATTATGTTATCCTGGTAAATTAACAGCTCCCACAGAGTATAACGGCTATCGTTAATGTGCACTGGCCAGGTTAATGTTTATGATAAATGCTTAATGCTCAATGTTGAAAAAGAGCCTTACTGGCCTCTTGAAATTCATAAAACCCAGGGGTTAGTCTTTAAGATGCTTGGCTAGTGTTGTTGCACTACTGTGTTCGGCTGCTAGTGGGGGGAGGGGCTGCGTGCTTGCTTATCTGAAGTAGTGCTGTGTGAAGTAGAGCTGTGCAATACTGCAAATTGATACCAAATAAATACAGGGCCGGTATTGCTCGTACCAATACCGATACTGATACTTTTAAAGTATGAAGACAGTTTATATAGCGAATAGCAGTGTGTCATTATTTATGAAGAAAATCATCATCAGTTTGCAAATCCTGAACACATTTTAAGACCACTAAAGGCTGCTAAAAACTTTTCACAATAATTAGTTAACATAGCAAAACATGTCTTTCAGCTTTTCATGTATTTTGAAATAGTTTTTTTTTTGAGACCTGGAATGTAAATCTGCCAGTCTCTAAAAAAACTTTGTGCTATAGGCTTTAAACAAAAAACAAAAAAAACAAACACTCCATCCATACCATTTGACATTTGTCTAGAGAGCATTTCCAGACGGTTGGCAGTGTTTCGTTGGCCTATAGTTCTGACTGAAAATAGGGCTCAAGAACTTAAGTTAGTGTACGTCCCATAGTCCCATTTTTATGCACGATTTTCCATTGGTTTTCTTTTTGGTTGGCTAGTGAGGCTTGTTTTAGAGAAACCTTTGGGTATGTTACTTCAGTTTAGTGCTCATGTATTAACTCCAGTTTGTTTTGCTTGCTGGAATTTTGGCAAAACAGACTGTGGTTTGTTTTCCAACTGCAGGCAGTGTGGTTTTTGAGTTGTAATGAAGAAACAACTTTTTGATTTGTTGTAGTGGTGGGTGGATGTCAGAGATTGAACTCCTTTCCAGCCTATAAAAGCTCTTACCATGTGTTCACTTGGCCTCCCTCTTCCACCCACCAAATGTTTTTGTTAATTTATTTTCATAAAATTCTATTGAATCTATTTCACTGACTTCCCTCTTATGCTTATCTTGAATCACTTTGTGTTAACGGGTACTTTGCTTTTTGCAACACAAGGAAATTTTTGTTGCTAAGCAAACTGGGACTAATCACGTAAACACCAAACACTGATTAGCCACAATGCTAAAACCAAGATTAAAGACACTTTTCACCTGTTGGAATGTGGACACTGGTTCTCTATAGTGGTGTCCTGTGGGTAGTAGTGTCCAGATACTGGGAGGAGGCAGTGGATGCTTCAATTTGCAGATATGAGCTTAGTGCATCGGGCTTGTTCTGGTGCACATAGCAGTTGCTCAGATCTGGGGAGCTTGGCCATTGGGTCTAACCTCTTTGCCCAGCTTTTGAGTAGCTTCTTTTTTTTCCAGTGTGGCTGCATTGTTCCGCTAGGAAGGAGGCTGAAAAGGGCAGGTCTGGTCAGCAATAACATTTCATTAGCTGGGAAAGAGCAAAACATTGCACAACACTATATTGTTAACATCACATGTTTTCATGTTGGAGTTGTTTGTTGTATAGTAAATATAAAATAAGGAGGATCCTGCATGACAAAATACAAAAGTAGAATTAGGAAGGTTATACCATATATAATTTATTTAATAATTCTTTTCTTTTCTTAAATGCACACCAGGATGAAACTTCAAGGGTGGGTTGGGTTATTGTCAATTATAATATTGCATGAATAATTACTTCACCAGCTGCAGACATTTCTTAAATTTAAAAGGCTCACGTTGAACTGATATTCCCTTTTGGAACAAAAACTCCCATTGCTGAAAAAAGATGATATCTTAAACAAATTCCAGTGTGTAAGGGTAATCACCCATCACTTAATTTAAGCTATAACAGGATTCTCTGACCTTTTGAAAATGCTTATTGGTTAATTGTACACAATTAGATGAAGGGAAGCAACTATCCCAGCTCCATCTGTTGGTTACAAATTCTGTGCATAACCACCAGTCTAACATTTCATGGTTTTGCATTTTGCTTTTCTGCAGATGATAAGATTAGGATAGCACTAAATACTAATGTCCTAACTACTATGCTTTAAATGTCATGCTAGGGATACTTGGTTAACTCTGGAAAGAAACCAGTTACCGCCAGATCTCAAAAAAGCTTAAAAGTACAGATATATAAACTACTGTCTTTTAGTTTAATGTGTACATTTTAATTTGTGATAAACTGTTTTTCAAATGTTTATTGTATCACATTAGACATAACTATTAATTTTACTAATAACAAAGACCTGCCTTCATTTTGAAAGTTCAAATAAAACATTTTGTAACAGTAAATGGGCTATAGCATTGGATCTCTTTGAGCAACATTGCTTCCTGCATGTTAATTTTAAGGTTTTATACAGTTTAAAAATATTTGGTAGGATTAACATAGATTGCAACTTACAAAACACTGGTGTGGCTATATTGTGTGTGTGTGTGTGTGTGTGTGTGTGTGTGTGTGTGCGTGCGTGCGTGCGTGCGTGCGTGTGTGCGTGCGTGCGTGTGTGTGTGAGTGTGTGTGTGTGCGTGTGTGTGTGAATGTAAGTAATTGTTTAAGTAGGTTTGCAGCCCAGATAGTTGTTGACTCACACTGAAAGATACATTTTTGCAGTTTTTTGACTCTTGATCGAGTGCTAGTATCAACCCTCGCCTCTCTGCACTCTGTCAACAGATAAAATCCAAAGCAGACAATTCATGGATGTGAGGAGCAAGGAAGCATGACAACTCCACTGTCACTCTGCTGTAGTATGAGAGGACTTCCTTAACCCATTCAGAGAAAGTGGAACAAAAAGATCTGTCCCAAGCACCTGATAAATCTACATTTTTAGATTGTTATCTATGTTTTATTATCTGTGTGTCCTCTGTCTGCTAAGCAAGCAGAAACGCCTTGCTTTTTTTATTCACTCACTAAATGACCTTAGAGGTCAGCATTTTGTTTTGTTTTTTCTCCAAAGGTTTTGTCATTCAGAGCGTTTTATAAATGAGATTCACTCTGGTAAAAACAGCTAAAGCAGAGTAAGTTGTTTTGCTGCAGAAAAAGGCAACTCCCAAAGAGAGGGATCACACTCTGCTGAAAAACTTGAAAAAGCATGATTTGAGTTTGAAAACTAACTGACATTATGCCAGCCGGGCTTCACTTCTATTGTAACTTTTAGTTGCGTAAATGAAAGTCACACTGTGCCGAGATAACTGCAATGAAGCAGAGCAAGGTCTCACATTACACTTTCTAGCACATACTCTATGGCTGACATTTAATTGTGTACCCAATAATCACCTAAAAATAGGCATCTTTATATTATTAACCGACAATGACAAATATTTCTGTGAAGACTGCAGTGTAGTTGATTAAATCTGCTACAGCAATCTGTTTCCAAGTTCAGCCTTGATTTCCACATGGTCATATAATGCATTAGCCAGACCTAGAAGGAAAAAATGCAGCAAATTTAGACTCAGGAATCTATTCAAGTTGAAACTTCAGTTTTATTATTTCATCAGAACAATATAGATATATAATTTGGTTGTGGCTGTATGACAAAAATAATAAGCGAGTCACACAGAAAGAAACATTGTATTTGTTGGTAAATGCATATTCAGAAGGGGTTTAGTGCAACTGGTTCCCAAATATACAATAGGAATGCATGCATGCAAGAAATGTGAGGATGACATTCCTTAATATGCATCCCTTATAATTTTCATAATATAACTTATTTAGGTTATGTGTTCATGTAAAAGCCAAACAGGGGAAGACCCGGACTAAAATTAAAAACATTGGGAGATAGCGAAAACAACAAGAAAACAGAGCAATGTGGTGGATATTTGACTTCCTGTCAGACTGCTGTGGCAAACCCTATTCGATTATTCCGACGATCAAACTCTGTGTAGTAACGTGCAATGAAGTTGGCTCCCAAAATCCATATGGGACCTGTAGGGGGCGGCACATCCAAGCCCCTGAAGGTGACGGTGCAGACTTCCCCTTCGATCTGTGATTGCTGGAGCCACAAAGAACAGTTTTATTATAACACAATAACACACAAAACAAAGTGCTAGAAGCAAAAGTCTACTATAAAATTGTACTCAGAAGTATTATCTGCATAAAGGGATTTCTGATGTGGTCCCTAATTTTCATATTTTATGAGCTGAATATTAAAATTCACAACAGCAGAATTAAAATACACGTAGTGCTGTAAAAACTGTAGTATTTAGAGTAAAGATATAAAAAAAAAATAGAAATACTTCACTAAAGTGCAAGTACCACAACACTGTACTCGACTGTAGTACTTGAGTGAACACAATGATTTAGGTTCAAACAATGCGTGTTTATGTTAAAATGGTTTAGCATCCATCAACACTCTCACCCATAATATATAGTCCTCCTGTGTGAGTGAGTATTCCTGGCCACCGAGGTGGAACGTGACACTGGGTAACGTCTTCACAGTATCACAGTTGACTTTGTACTGATGAACAACACAGAGTAATAGTTGGTGACAAGTCATGAATTTCTGCAAACATGCTTTTTGTGGGAAACTGTGTTGCGTGTGTAAAAGCTTACTCCACTTTCATCCAGCTGTGCTCCGATGGTTTTCATCAGCACAGACACAGAGGAGGCCGGGCCTGTGATGTAGGAGGAGCCTGTGTCGATCACAGCTGTGCAGCCCTCTGCGCAAAACATCATCTCCCTCCCCACAGAAACACTGAAAGAATGAAAGAGGAGGTAGAAATGAAAACACATGTACTTTCTGAATGGCTGCACCTTCGTAATCATGAAAACACATTATATGATAGCAAGCAAAGATCATACCCTTTCATGGTAAGTTCCCATTTGCCTGCCTGTCTGGTGTTCATATAATTAAAACTTCCAGTGTAGTAGTTTGGATCTGTTCCACCGAGGACAAGCTCTCCACCTGGGGAGCGTTTTGGGTCCCTGAAAATGATAAACAAAACACTTTAAAGCTGTGCATTTTCTCTTTGACAGTAGAAATTGTGATTTTGCTGGTTCACACAGGTTGCTGAGCTATATCACATGTGAAAAATATAGTACTGTGCAAAAGACTTGAGCCACCCCACATTTCTTTATATTTTGTTTCCAAGGAGCCAGACCTTCTTGTAGCTTTTGAAAGTGGTATTGAGCAATAGTATTCCAGGATTTCTGAAGGTCTTTCAAAGTTTTTCTTTGAACATCTGCTGCTTTCTCACGCATTTTCAGTCCAGTGCTTGTATCTGACCATTTCACGTGAATGGGGTTTTTTTTGTTTTGCTTTTTGTTTCTTTTTTGTTTTTTTGTTTTCAAGTCACTTAACACTGGCCTATAAATCATTCAAGCATACAAATGACATCTAACTCAAGGGATGAACAAGTGTCTACACATAACAGACAACTTAGAAAAAAGAACACATTTTTAATCAAATCTTTGGGCATGTTATTAGTAGCCTCTTGCAAAACCACAGTGTGTTCCCATTTTGTCAGCTAAATCTGTGAAAAATGTCTGGGACAACACAGTCTGACAGACATAAAATAGTATTTTTTTCAACAACAAGGTGATTCTCAAAGAGCTAGTAGCCAAAATCTTGGAATTGTGTTCTGTGTCCATAAAGAAATCTGAGAAAACTGGACAGAAGAAAAAGTGCCAGACCTAAAAAACAAAACAATAAACAAAAAGAAGAAAACATCTATAGCAGATGTAACAGGATCTGAAAGTCATGTCCTTAAGAAAAAATACAGCACAAACTTGACACAGGCTCCGACAGATGCATCTGGCCCTTCATTTGATCCATCTAACGTTCACTGAAACCTCATCAGAAATGGTCTCATGGCACAGCTGTCAAGAAGGGGAACACAGAGAAAAGGCCGAGATATGCTGCACTAACATCTGGAAAGTGATTAGCAATGGCTTCATTTTTCAGCATCACAATGATCCTAGGCACACTGCTATTGCAGTAAAATCATATCTTGACCAAAAATGGAGCAAAGGTAGCCAGCATCCAAAGAAGATCCTTAAACATCCTTCAAGAAACCTGAAGAACTATATCTGAAGACTACTTAGAGAAATCCTGCCTAAGAGAGTTCAGACTGTGTTAAAGAAGAAAGGTGGTGATACCAGTATTAACTTTCTAACTCGCTGGTTTTCACATGTCTTCACATTTCAGTCAAACATTGCATATATTTTCCACTTTCCTGGCAAAATGTAGAGAGATGAGGAGTGGCTCAAGACTTTTGCAAACTTCTGTAAATAAAAAAAAATTCCCATTCCCTCCAACAGTAAATAATTGGTTACGACTTAATCATGAAGGCACCTGCATTTTTTATATGTTTATTTGAGTTATACATACTTCTTAAATCTTACATAAAAAATGCAAAAGAGCTGATTTTCATGAGTAAAACATGGGGCAATGCATGTTTCATGAGACATCCAACACATATAAAACACAAAAGATTTATTATATCTTTTCACTATTTTATTTCCATATGGGACGTTCCTTTAGCTTAAGTTTAATTGTTTCATGTGGCGCTTCCCACAGTAAAAGAAAACATCATAATATTTTTCCAACTGGTTTATTCTGGATATAACCAAGTATAATAAATGCTAAAGAACTATGAGGAAATACACATAAATTTTTTTCTCTATTTTCTCACAACACCCTTGTGTCTCACCCAGATCCAAATTCATCTCGTACGATCTTCTTCAAGTTTGGGTTTTTCTTCTAATTCTAACTTTTTCAGCTCGACAAGTAGAAATTGAAAAAACGTGATCCTAAAATCTAACAGATGTTCTGACGAGACATTATTTATAGTTATAGTGTTATTCTCTCTGATTGATCAATTCAACACTTGGCAGCAAGTTCATTTTTTCACTGCAGCATAAATATCGTTGACAGCTTGATACATTTTCTCCAGCATCTAAATTATTGTCATTATTTTTTGTCCCCCAGCAAAAGCCTTTCATATAAAATGTCAGGTCAGTTGATTTACTTATACCCACCTGCTGTAGTAGATTGAGAAAACTTCTTCTTTGAGGACGTGTTGAGACATGATACGATCGAACACCGGGGTTATGCCATCAATGGCCACGTTGGGGTATCCCATCCCCAACACTCCATCAAACTTGGCAAAGATGAAGGGCATGGCAGACAGAGACGTGGCTTCAGCAAACACTTGCACTACTGGGATACCACCAACCTGCAGCAATAAAACACTGCTAGTCAAAAGTTTAAAATGTACTGTGCAAGAGGATGTTTAAAAAAAGAAACAAAACCCATTTAATTTGTAGGTTTATGACTTGAAACTCACCACAACCACATCCTCGCTCAGGAATCCCCTGACATTTCCAGAGGCATACTGGATGGAAAATCCTGTTCCATTCTCAATGTAAGTCCGGGATTTGGAAGCATCATACCTGTTGTGAGTAACTAAAAATTGAAAAAGCATTTAAGTCCAACAGCGACTGTTTTCCTGGGAAGTTTTAATGAACAATGTTCCCTAAAATACTGCATCTATTTTAACACGTTTTATTTGGCCAATGAGCATAAACTAACGTTGGCATATTATCATCTTCTAAGTTCATTAAGAGTGCTCTTTCTGGCCATGTTTGCATCATTTTTGGCATCTACAAATTTCTCCACATTGTTTGCCTACTATGGTATTCCCTATGTCTACCTTGTGTTTGAGGTAAGGGTATTCATTACTATAAGATTCACTGTTCTGCTGTTTTGTTTTGTTTTTTAACACTAGAAAAAAATGTTTGAATATGTACACTTACAACAGGCAGTGGAGAACGGTGAGCAGCTTTGCGAGGGCACCCACAGGTTGGCTGAGCCTGTGTCAAACACCACATTGAACATCTGGGCCGGAGAGCCAATACTGATTTCTCCAAAGTACTGCGTCTATTGGGAGTGGAAAAATGTGCCTCGTCATTGTTGTTTGAGTAGTTTCTCAAACGTTTTCTCACGTGCAAAATGTCACTTTTAAAGACAATGACCGAGAAACATGGAAAGTCTGACTCATACAAAAAGAATATTTCAGGAGACTAATTCAAAGGCAACTCCATCTGCTGTTCTCTTGAAGACATCTCAATGCTAGTCCAAGAGCAGAGATGAAACCTTTGATCATAGAGGCTAAAGTCTGTTTTTATCTTCAGAACTGAAATAGCAAACAGAGGTGGTTTCAGTGCTACATTTTCTATCATCTGTAGAGCTTATCAATGGATCACATTAAGGTGTCTCACATCCAAATAGTTGGTTAGCGGAGTCGGAACAGTTCCGTTGTTGGTGTCAGCTATGCTCTTCTGGGCCAGCTCAGTCATCACCTGCTCTACAGAAACCCCCAGCTCCTGCAGAGTCTCTCTGATAGATGGCATCTTTTTCAGGGCAATCCTGAAACCAGAGTGGGCAAGAGGAAACATTCTGAATAAACGCAAAGAGGAAACTCGATAGCTAAGGACATGTTAAAGAGGTACATGGAGTTTATTTTCCGTGTTATGTATCTGTTACATATGTCTGGTGATCATCTCAGTATGAACCTTTTAACAAAGTACAGACCGCTTTGCTCTCAGCACCTAGCCAAATAGATGAACAAAAACACATGTGAACCCAAATGCTGAAATCATTAGCTTTTGTAATGAATCAATAAAACACATTTGTTTTCATGTCCTTATGTAATTTATGGTTTACTGTCATTACGTTTCTCCCGAATGTTATCTGTAATGCTAGTGCAGAAATCCAGCGAATTAGATCCTTTAAGCAAATCAGGTAGGCATGTAAAAAAAAATTTTTTTTTACCTTCTCAAAGCATGGCATGTGGTCATTGTCAGTGATAGAGCAACCAAATATATCCACTGATTTATCAGTCGTGCCATGGTGACTTCTCGGATGGCAGGAGGAAAATACAGGCCACTGATGTCGGTTCTATATACAAAAGTTGCTTTTCCTGGTTTTGTGAAAGCTGTCTCTTCATCTCTCTCACTCTCTCTGATGTCGTGCACCTCAACTCTTTTTATACCATGCCTTCTTCTAAGTGCTCTCACCCATGGGCCTGGCTCTGGCTGGGAGTTTTCCTGGAGGTGACCACTGGAAAACAAGCCCTTCTTCCTTCCCCCCACCGTGCACTCTACCCCTCTGCCTTGATCACACAACCTCTTCTGTGATAAACAGGTCCCAGTGAAAGATGTGAACTCTGACCCCTTAAAAAACACTAATGACAGAAAGCAAGGGTGAAGAGGTCTGCAGATTGGTGACGTAGGTAAGCTGGAGACCTTGTGTGAAGGGCTGTGAGAAATTTCTGAGAAACCAAATGATGCTTTGAGTTGTCAGGACAGATTAGCTGGATGTTGTTTACTAAACTCAAATACAAGCCATGTTAAATCCAGATCTTGCTGTGCACTTTTACATTATTTCTTTAATCTGCTGATGATTTCATTTTATTAGATCAGGGGTGTGAAATTAGTTTTAGTTCATGGGTAGCTTGCCCAGTGTGATCTGAAGCAGACCAGACCAGAAAATCTAACCCACATAAACACCTACAAATGTTTCCCTCTCGGTTTGGATTAAAGAAGTGCATTTTTGAAATGTTCACATTTGTTGAGCCATCCATAGGTCATAGGTGATGTCTTTGTCAAAACTCATGATAATCAAGACAAAATTGAGAAATTGAGCACCTGTTTAACTCAGAGGGTTATCACACGGCCAAAAAGTAGTGGCCTGGGTTTGAGTCTGACCCGTGGCCCTTTGCTGCATGTCTTCCTCTCTCTCTCTGCTTTCCTGTTTGTCTCTACTGTCACTATCTAATAAAGGCAAATGCTTAAGAAAATAATATTAAAATAATTGCTCTGCAATTTTCTGGCAAGTGATGTAGGACCCTTTGGCAAGTCAGCTGTGTCTAATAACATTAGATGGGGTTTTGTTCTGGCAAATAACAACAATAATGATAATAATGATAATAAAAAAACAAGATTAATTTTTTTATTAACAAAATGTTCAAATTAAAAACTGGTATGACAGCTTTTAATCAAAGGTCTTGTTGTGGTTTTTCATATTTTGCTTGTCTGCATTTAACATACCTTTGAATTTCTTATATGTGAAACAGTCAGGTTTTACACGTCTGCTGTCTTCTTCTGATGCAAATTCAGAGAAGGCGCAGAGGGAAGGACAGTGCATATCTGTAAGTTCAGTTCAAGGTCTCAGAGAGTGCTGGCAGGAGACAGAGCCCATGCCGAGTCCATTACACAGTCCAACCGATTGGCAGCATACTGTGTTTTCTCATTGTACCCTTTGCTGCTGTGCTTAGACTCTACAAGACTAAACACCTAGTAATTTGTGGTAGTTCTTACTGGGTTTTACCACAGGGAGGATTCCCACGGTATCTTGCCTGTCACAGCTGTGTAGTGAGTTGGTACTGTACTGACCACCAAGTCAAGCCAGAAGATATGTGGAGGTCCATGTCAGGCACAAGCTCAGAAAACTGTAGCAGAGGCCAAAGGTCAGCTGCTAAGATACTCCCTGTGGACAGATCTCCCAGGGAGTGATGCCATGTTTTCACACAGCTTATAGAGGCAGAGATGATTTACAGCAGAGTTACACTGCACTAAGTTTGCTTAATAAACACTGGGTGATATTTGCTTCTACAACCACTATTACCAACTTACTTTCTACATAAATGCCTTTATGGGCTATAATCAATATTTTCATAGTGATGACAAATGACAAAGGGATGATTTGCAATGATGAACATAAAAAGTATTTTCAGCTGAATCTGCAGCTCTCCTCAGCTTAACAGGCTTTATAGGGAGTTTCAGCCCATCGTTTAGATATCTGGCCAAGCATTGCTGCTTTGGTTCACTCTTACTGCTCTTACAACATTTTTTTTTTTTTTAGCCCTAGCAGGCAGCAAACAAGCTCTGAACCCCCCCTCTCCCCACCATTCACCTGCAGCATTAAAAAGCAAATGCAGATGCATTTAGACACCAGTAATTGCACACAAAGCAGCATTCAGCAACTATAGAGACCAAAATCAGAGACAACAGGGCAAATAGAAGCAAGAGAAAGGGGAGTGTGTCAGGCTTATATGCATCTTGCTGTGTTTACAACTGTTTCAAGTGGCCAATAAAATAAGTTATTGCAGGTTCAAAGCTTTAATGATTGATTTTTTTGGCTTCTTGTGGCCATAAACACATTATTATTGTCTAATAAAGCTGCTGTAGCGAAAGTATTAGCAAACTATTAAATTTTAATACTAAATATTATCTCTAGATCAGAGTTTTAATCTCTAAGCTTAACCAAGGAAGTTAAAAATTTTGGTAGAGTGATTTGTGGGCCAACGCACCCTGCGAGGCTGGGGCACATGGCTGGCGAGGTGTCATGGTGATTCCATGGCCGTTGACCATGTACGAGGTCTCGCTAAATCATGCCAATCGACTAGAGATGCTAGTGAGCTCCTATGTGAGGAAGTGGCTTGGACTTCCGAAATGCCTCAGCAGCGTTGGACTCTACAGCGATGGGATACTGTCATTGCCTATCCCTAGCCTGGTAGAGGAGTTTAAATGTGCAAAAGTGAGCTGGAGATGTCACTCACGGACTCCCAGGACCCCATAGTAAGAGGCACTGCTCCCACCCTAGC
>VVHJ01036140.1:0-16921 GCA_015107715.1 Tylochromis polylepis | reverse complement strand
AGTTTTATAATTACAGGACCATCTGGGCAATGGGCTACCAGGATTTTTGTTCTGTAATTTTTTACACATTTCTTACACTTTAAGCCCGAAGAGTCATGCTAAAAAATGTCTTTCATTTACTACAGCAGCATTTCTTTATCATGGGCAAATATAGTGTTGAAGATATACTGTTGAAATTGCACTTCTTTTTTTATAATGAGATATCTGAGGGATTAGTGAAACTTCTTTCCACTGACAGAAAGAGGGATTTCACTGGTCTGGCCTATTTGAATTTTCCACACTTTAATAAGGACATATGGAGAACAAAGTTGCTTCTGCTATATTTATGCTTAGTGATATTTTAGCTTTCTAAAGATCTACATAATGTCTTTTTTCTCTTTTTGGTATAAGCAGCTAACTAGAGAGTTGAATGATAAATTCTTCAGCAGGTGATGTTTAAGACAGTGTAGATAAGAAACTGGAAAACCAAGTTTGTTTGTTTGTAACATTTGCATTAACAGAGTGTTGCAGTAATTCTATCTGCATCATAATTAGCTCTTGAAGCCCTTAAAAACATGTCTGTGCTTTACTCAGTTTACTTTGGAATTAAAATGGTCAAATTCAAATTCACAAAAATGAGGCTCAACCAACTCTATGTTTTTTCTTGCAGATCCCTGAGCTCACACTACTGTAGTTTATGATTTGCACTTTTGCTTTGTATTTGCTTCCCACAGAAATGCTGGATTTTCTATTGTAATATTCTTGGCTCAGAGTTGTGTCATATAGTAGTAAACATTGTACTGTCTACAATGCAAAGTACACAATCATGTGGAGCTTGCTTGTTCTCCCCAGAGTCCTCTCTGGGTATTCGGGCTTCCTCACACATTCCAAAGACATGCATATTAATTCAATTCAATTCAATTCAATTTTATTTATATAGCGCCAAATCACAACAATAGTCGCCTCATATTAGGTTTATAATATGAGGTATGTATTATAGGTATGAGGTATGTATTATAACATTATAATATTAGGTTAACTGGTGATTCTAAATTGCCTGTAGATGTGAATAAAGCAACCTGTTCAGGGCGTACTGTACCGTGCCTTTTGCCTTATGACAGCTGGGATAAGGTCCAGCATCCTTGCAAACCTAAATTGGATAAGCAGTTAAAAATATGGACAGATGAATGAATGAAATATTTTCCTTGGCTGGTCTCAGAAGATCTATGATTGGCTAAAGCTGAAATCAAAGACTAGAGGAAGTGCAGGGATGTAATGCATTCTTGAATGTTTGGGTTTTTTACAGTGATGCCAAAAACATACTTTAAATCATTGTATGTCAATGAGTTAGGGCTACACAGCAAATCAGAAGAAGAAAGAGTGGCCACAGTGTGCTGGTAGAGGAAGAGCTGCAGACAACAAGCTGCACATCTCCAGCATCTCAAAGTAATGTCATGTGCTTCATAAAATCAGATCACAATTACTCACAGGATGATTGAAGTGAGCCAATTATAAAATGACTCCCTATCAAAATAATATTAGCAGGTGTATATATACTTTTGAACCTATATGTATACTTTTGACTTTGTATAGGTTAGAAAAAAATCTAAAATAAATTCAAACCTGTGCACCCAATTCTTGTTTTTTAAAGCCTTTGAAGATCAGTTCAAATAAATTATTAAAACCCCCAAATTACCATTCATGCCCATGATGAGTGTATGTAAACTTTTGACCACAACTTTAAATGAACATTCATGATTAGGAGGTGTGAGCAGTGGCTCATTTATCTTGTCAGATGCAGATGATGGATGAACAAACAGCTGTTGGTCCAGAACATACACCAGGTGTAGTCAGCTAGTGTCGCATCACAGTCTGTCAGTACATTTTCAGTTAGAACATAACACAGAAAAAATATCCATCCATCATCTGCCCATCATTCTTCTTAGTGTGAATCTGTCTGTCATATGTTTTCTACCAATCCATCCGTTCTTCCAACAACACAAACAACCATCAGGTCTTTCAAATTGGTCTATTCAGTTCCCTAGTCAATGTCCAGCAGCTATAGCATCATAAAAGTTGTTGCATCAAATTAAACCAGACATTGTGGCCACTATTTGCTCATACCATGCTTTCTGTTTGTACCAACAATCCCCTTGAAGCTTCATAAGACACATGTCAACTTTTCCCATTCAAGGTTTTCCTACACAAATTCAATTGTGAGAAAATCGCAAGCATATATTTGTTTTTCTTCTTTGGGGAAAAATCCTGACATTTTCGAGTTCCTGTCTGTGCTGACAGAATAACAAGCCCTAAAGCAGTAAAATACTTCTCAGCAGCACACAGACACAGTGACATGCACAAGTACACACATTTGTAGTGGCACAGCCTGTGAGCTCAGGATCACTGCTATCTAGGAGCAGCCCTTGGGCAAGTCATTCATTTTGGAGACCACCCCTGCTTAACTTGCTTCCCAAGTGGAAGCAAATTAAGCAGAAATTAAGCAAACTGGTGAAAATAAATATTATTTCATGTGTTACATGTTGGGTAGGTGGAAGGTCTTACATATCTTATTGCTCCTGGATGTCTATTCAGGCATTTAAGTTCTATACGGGAGTTTGTTTCTGAAAAGAAAAAAAAAAGGAGTATTTTCCCTTTTTTTTTGGCAGAGATGTGCTCCGTCATTGCCTGCAGGACAGACAGGTACCTCAACAGTATAACTGGAAATTTGGTCCAGTGTGGGCTTGACAGGAAGACAAATATGGCTTAATACAAATTCAGTGATGTAACTATACTGCAGTCATGAGACAGCATGGAAATTACGCTGTCACCTATTCAAGGAGTTCGTTTCAACACCTGCTTGAATAATTGAGTATCCCTCAAAATGTTGTGGGTGTTCTGTATGATAATACGACATTTCTGATTACAGTGATTTTTCAGTGTCTTTGTTATGGACAAAAGTGAAGCATTTAGTTGTCTGGGGAAACATGTTGATATTACTTCCTTGAGAAATCCTTACGAGAGTTAGCTAATCTTATTGAGAGCACAGCTGAAAAGAAACATTTTTATCCTGACAGTCACTATCCTTATGTGTCTCACAATTTTAAAAGGGAAGATCCAGGATTTCCGGTGAAGGCAACATGCTTGACAGTCATGTTTTCCTCATCTCTGCTGAGCTTCAGTAAAGTCTTGTTATATGTAATTTCTAACAGCTTTAAATGTCATCTGCAGTAAGAAAATCAAGTCGAATACACATAAAAGTTCTCGCAGTCAAAAATGTTACTCAGATAAAGAGAACGGGGAAACTAAATGTGCCCAGTCAGACATCTTAAAATTTCAAAGAAGAAGAGCTAGGGGATTCTAGCACATAGGTGGGCAAAGTCAAAGAAATGAGGATGGCTAAAGAAAAATACAAAGCGCAAATTTCCAAAATCGAAGTTGATAGGGTTGAAGCCAAGCTTCAGTCTGTTGAGAGAAAAAGAGTTAGATTTTGTTGTCGCTGGGCCTTACAAAACTAATCGCCCAGCTTATACTAGAAAGCTTTTAATGAAATTGGGGTGAAAAATGCCTTTATAACTAGAAGAAACCTCCCGTAGAACCAGGCTTAAGTAGGGTGGTCATCTGGCCCGATGGGCTAAAGTGTGAAGGGAAAA
This sequence comes from Tylochromis polylepis, assembly GCA_015107715.1. Lineage (NCBI taxonomy): Eukaryota > Metazoa > Chordata > Actinopteri > Cichliformes > Cichlidae > Tylochromis > Tylochromis polylepis. The sequence continues at coordinate 13,292 of VVHJ01036140.1, read as the reverse complement.
GGAAGAGAGAAAAAAAACGAAACCGCACACAAGAAGAATCACATAGCATCTTTATGTGACCACTACCTGCATACCAGAAAGCTATGCAGAAAGTCCTGACAAGATACCAGTATCAAAAAGTTTGGAAAAGCACACTCAAACAAAAGAAGCAAAAGTATTATAGTAGCATTGTCTTAGGGACAAGGGCTTAGCTAATATGCTCAAGAAGCCCTCTTTTTCTTATTTGCTAGCTAAGTATTGAAAACACATTGCTGAAAAAGTTCTGCATTTGATTATATACACTTTCTAATCCAGTGACTTTTAAAAAGTACTATATCAAATGAGATACCCCCAGGGACACACTACACTCCTCCAAACACACAACACACACACACTGCAAACAGTGTGACAAGGCACTTCATTAGCCAAGGAGCTGAATGCCAGAAATGCCTAGCTACTGTGCACTCTGTGTAATAAGCTCTCCTGTTCCTTACTCAAAGGATACTTCTTACAGAGTCATTCTCAAAAGTATACGTACATGCACACAACATTAGCAATTTGGTTTGTGAATGGAAAGCAGATGCCAGCATGGAAAACTGACAGGGACATCAAAACTCCCAATTCTAGTTCAACTGCCAGCGAATGGTCTCCACACTGAGGAATGCTGCCTGTGACGTTCACCTTTGAGAGACACCCGAGGGATAATAGCCAGGGTCCTTTCACCTGTCTCCCTTCTCACTGCCACCCTCTGCAGGAGAATGTTGTCCTTTGTAATTCCTGTGGCGTTCAGATAGATCTTTCTCTGTATGTCACTCCACTGTATGTCACTGCTGTACACTCTTGGAGATTAACCCCTTTATTAAAAAGAACTGAGTGATATTTTTCTTCATAATATTGAGATAAATCTGTACATCTTATGCATAACTTTTCTGGCTGCCAGGACAACTATTGGGTTAAATTCTTTTTCCTTTTTCTTAAGGAGCTGACTTGATTTTTTGTTTTGGGGGGGGTTTGTATAGCAGCAAAGTATTTTCATACAATCTTTGTTAAAAGCTCTGTGTAATGTGTCTCACTATGACCTTGCTTTTATTACTTCTTTAGTCACTGGGCTGTGTCTATAGTGTATTTAAGTTGAGTTATGCATTTAAAACTTTTTATTTGTGTCTCAAGTCAAAGCCTCACTACTGATCAGCTTCCAAGTTGAAACACAAGTTACCCGTGTCGTTACAGCTGTCTGTGGAGTGTGTAGAGCGTTGTATGCATTAAAAGAAGTATATATATATATATATATATATATATATATATATATAATATGATACGATATGATGCAATACTACTTCTGAAGGTTTGTCATGACTTAATGAAACATGGAAGCAATAAAAAGCCCATATATTACATTAAAATAGCCATGCTCATACAAATATTACAGCAAGAACCATTTAGGGATGAAATTTCAATTGCAATAAATATTGTTTGCTAAAAACATGCTGGGGTGTGTGTTTGTGGGGGGGGGCGGCTGTTGGGCAGTGCTGTATGTGCATGTACTTCATGTTTGTGAAACTGTGTGTTAATGAAGGTGAAGGTGTACCATGTATTGGGCCGACAAGGTTGAAGGCTGGACACTAATCTAAGAGGTGGTGCATTTGTGTTTGTTTCTCTGTCTGTATAGCTTCAAAGACATTGCATGCAGTGCAGTATAGATGTTTTCCTAATTACATAAGTATCATATAAAGTCAGTTTACTTATAAGGGTTAGCCGCTCCTCTCACTTTCAGTTTTAAGAATAGTCTGGCAGACAGACTGACTCAGTAGGCCAGTAATACACTCTGCACCTGTCATCATAAGCCTCACATACAAATAGCTGACAAGAATATTAATAATACAATCAAGTTGAGAAATTTAAGCAGCAGACTTTCTGAACTGTACTCAAATAGTGTGCTGCAATGTTTGGGTAGGTGATCAAGGTAATTTAATACTGCTGCGAGCCAAGGTTTCCCAAGATGGCAAATGTTGTACCAGCCACTTTAGTACCAGGCTGATCTCTGTTTGCCTTCGGAACTGCCTTAATTCTTAAAACAACACGGTGCTGGAAACAAATCTCCCATTCCACCACATCGCAAAGGTGCTCCATTGGATTGAGATCTGGCCATCTGAGTGCACTGAATTTGTTCTCCTGTTTAACAAACCAGTTTGAGATGATTTGAGCTACAGGCATGGTGCACTATCCTGGTGGAAGCAGCCATCTGGAGATGGGGACACTGGGCGTAAAAGGACTAACGTGGTCACAGCAATGCTGACCAGTGCATTTAAACAATTCTCAATTGATTCCATAAGACCCAAGGTTTGCCAAGAAAACATCCCCCACACCTTTACACCAGCGTGAACCATTAATATACTGCAGGATGGAACCACACTTTCTTGTTGTTTTAGCCAAAACATCGCATCAAAAACTGAGACTCATCAGTTCAGGCAACATTTTTCCAGTCGTTTATTGTCCCCTTCAACATATTGTGTGTTCAGAGATGCTCTTCTGTATATCTTGATTGTAACAAGTGGTTTGAGTCGCAGTTGCCTTCCTTCTTGAATGTGTGCCTTCCTTCAGTCTGGCACGACCAATAACCATGCCACATTCAAAGTAATTGAAATCACCTTTCTTCCCCATTGTGATGCTAAGTTTGAATTTCAGAAGGTCACCTTGACCTTCATGGCTAAGTGTACTGGCTTGCTGCCATGTGATTAGCTGATTAGATAGTTGTGTTAATGAGCAGTTGAACAAGTGTACCTAACAAAGCCAATGAGTATACATTTCTTATGTCTGATTTTATTGCTGTGACTGCTCGTGTGGGTGTGCCTGAAAACTTGCAGTGTTTTTTTCATTTACAGTGGAGAACTGTTAGAAATGAGCATCGACAGAACCCACAATGCATGGAGACAAAACGGTTACATTGTATCATAAAAAAGTAAATACTCAGTGTTATTACATAAGCCTTGAATGAACACCAGTGGACTATTGTATGCACACATAACCCTTGAGAAGTTTTGCTTGTCATTGGTCAATTCCAATAAAGTCCTTTGAAGGGAACTCATCAGCTGGAAGCAACACATTTCCCAACATATTTGTATTTTCACACGTGTCACCCATAGCAGCAAACAGCAAAGCTGCTCCAATATTTTCAGCTCCTGTTCTGTCCCAAGCCAATATCCTGAGCAGATGAGCCTTCAAGGGGGATAATCATAGGCACTGCATGTGCACGGTAGTGCGTGTGTGTGTGTGTGTGTGTGTGTGTGTGTGCGCGTGTGCGCATGTGTGTGCACATACTTAGATTACTAAGATTGTGAGGACAATTGTGTTTGCACTTCCAGGCTTTCTTCATTCTGTGTGAAAAAGCAAGTTCTCATAAGCTAACTGATGACGTTTAAGAGTACATGGCCAAATGTGATTTAAGATTAGAGCAAGGGTAAGGCTGAGGTCAAGGTGAGGGTAAGTCTCCAGGAATCGATCGTAATGTCCTCTGAAGCGATGGAAATTATGTTATGCGTGTGCGTTTATTTGACACAGCGAGAAATGGAAGCTCTGGCAAAGGGACACACATCCCATCTGCTGCCATGCAGCTTGTAAGTGTGACACAAATCACAAGCACACCCGAGGAATAAAAATATACGTGTACCAAGACATTTGCATGCCCTCTTTGTTTCTCATTGCTTTCTTTCTTCTTACTGAAACCTCTCATCGTTCCAAATGAGCATTCAGGTAAATGAATGTCATCTTTGCAAGTCAAAGCTGACTGCAGCTGGAGGTGGAAACTAATGGCTGGCTCGGGAAGATGATTAAAGCGCAGAACACACATTAGGAGAGATATTAAAGCCCAAAAATGCCATATGGAAGAATGGCTCAGGGACCACCAAGGACAAAATTATATTGCCTGGCAATTACACACATCAGAGAGTACATATAACCTTTTTTTTAAAGAGTGGGCATCAAATGTGAGATTGATGGAATGAGTCATAGTACGTGACTATAAAATTAATTAAGGCTACAAGGAAGTGAACAACAAACCTTTTAATGTGATGAGAAGGACGTGTACAAACACATTTGCATCCCACGCTTTCAAATGCTGTCAAATACGTCCCAGGTGATACACATGAGGTGTCCTTTCAGAGGTGATGCCTTGATGTACCAGCTGAGGCAATATTAGATGACTAGTCCTCTTTTAAAGAGAACAAAGTCCGCATTCAGAGGTCTGCATACGGAGGTTGGACATGTGTCCCACATTTGGGAGCTCTGTGTTCTCCACTTTGTTTTGTTCTGGTTTGGTTTATGCAACAGAAACTCCTTGACTGGGTTAATAAAAAGATTTACTACATTAACCCTGTAGTGAATAAATATGCTAACAGCCACAGAGTGCAGATGATGCTGAGAAGTTTCTTACAAGGGTGTGCGACAAGTTTAGGTCACTCGGACCCAAGCAGACCCTAGTGGACTCATGAAGATGGAACATTATAATCCCAACTTTAGGAATGAGGCCATCTCACTAACACCAAAAAACTCACAGTCTCATGGCACAAGTACCAAAGGACACGTTGTGCTTACCTGTGACATACAACTGCCGTATTTGACTCCACAGGATGAGAATTCACTGTGATTGTGAATACACAAAGACATGAGGAGTAAAGTGGCAACCAGAGACTAAGTAATAATAAAGTTCAGAAACTTGTAGTGAGTAGAGGTGAAATTACTTTCGTCAACTGAGTTCAGCTACTTTCAAGTTTGACGTGAGCAACTGAAGCGACTAAAAAGTAAAACACATTGTTGACTAACATATGACACAGAGGGTTAGATACACAGACAGAGGGTTGAATGTTAAGGCCAATTGCTTTAAAGCCATGGGAGATGAGCAGGTAGCAAATGTAGGCCAGTATACTTAGAGGAAAGTTGTTTCTATTAGAAGATATATATACACACAGGCAAAATAAAGTGAATGAAGGACTCCTCATCTATTCACGACTTATTACAAAAATGTTTTTTTTCTCTATGCCAGCTGGAGCTTCAGTTGTTATGGTAACAGATCAGCGTAATCACATCCTCAGGGTAAGATTCATACAGCCCATTATTGGTCACTTGACAGACGCTTTCCACCAGGGAGATCGTTAAAAGCTGTCAACTTCACCATGTTCCTACCACCTTCCCTATTCATCTTACCTCCCATCCATTCATCCATCCATTTTCTACCATTTAACTAATTTAGGGTCACTGGAGGGGTCACTCTGAACAGGTTGCCAATCTGTTGCAGGACTAACATAAAAAGACAGACAATTTAGAATCACCAGTTAACCTGAAAGTAACACAGAAAGACCCTAGGCTGGATTAGATCCCAGGACTTTTTTTGCTTTCTTGCAGTGAGACAGTGCTAACCATCACACGACCCTGTTTGTCTTACATGATTGTTTAATCAAATCAGTTTCTGTGTTTCTTCTCAGGGTTTCACTCCTGCTTGAGCTTATGTCTTTCTCTCAGTTGCTGGACACACCAGGGGTCAAGGGTGAAAGTGTCATGTGACTGGATGTTTAATACACACTGGCATGCTGCCTAAGCTGCTCAGGACGAAAGCATGACGTCCTGGGATCTGCCACCCACAATAATACTGTACCCACACACACAAACACACAAGCTTTGATTAGATGTGAGCTGCACGTGAGGATTTCGTCTGTAGCCAGCTTAGAGGTATTTGAATTGCAGCCAAGAAGCACACACATACATGTAAGTGTAAATACAGTTGTATATGCATTTATAGGTGCTTAAGAAGAACATTTTGTCCTTTTGTACGTGTTAACAACTAATCACCTCTTCTCTAAGCACATTTGAAAAGACACATTTTTCAGGTGTGGAGCCTAGCCTTTCTTCCACGCAGCTACTTTTATGTTCTTCTTCTCTCTGTTGCTCTGCTTTTGACTTGTGAGGTAATGCAACACAGGGAAACAGGTTTATGGCTTTCCTGCCATTCAAGCTCAGAGGGAGTCTTTCCATAACAAATGATAAAAGCACTGATTAATATTCATATTCTCTCAAGGCGGAGAGGCACAAACGGTGGGGGAAAGGAATCTGACTGTATCCAAAAATAGTTCAACTGCAACTTCTATCTTGTTCTCTGTCTCAGACAAGCCCAGGAATTTCCTTCCATTTCAAGAAGTGAACCCTTATGTAATTCTCCTGAAATAAGGTCAGACGCCTAAGTACAATATGCATTATGCATAAAGCCACACTATTGTGCAACGTGACAGTCTGATGATCATGTCTGTCATAAAACAAGAAACTGATTATAAAATGGATTGAAAAGTGTACACAATTCAAGAAGTAGTAAGTGGGGAAATGATGACTCTCTGAGGAAACTATTTGACATGCTATTTCTCACTGACCTGTTGGTTGACACAAGGGTCAAACAACAGGTCAGTGAGTGACCTGTTATGTAATGGCCACCATTAGTCAGACGCTAAAAAATTAATAAACAGGCACAGGTGCAAGGTAGATTATTTCAAAGCACCAAAAACCAGAGACAACAAAATTTTAAAAAATTAAATATGTCTGCTTCTATGAGAAAGTTTCTGAAGGTTGCATCAAAGTTATGATCTATGAGTCCATGAGTATGAAGTCACATGGTCAAATGTGCAAGACACAGATGGTTCTACCTATCATTATACAGGGACAAAAATGAAAAGTAAAGTCGAAAGCTGGCAAAGTGTAATCCAGAGCACTGGACTGAGAGAATGGAAAATAAATCATAAATTCATCTGTTTATTTGTTCTCCTCTGATCCCTGATTCACCATGTGTGTCTCATTGCTTTGGGAAAGTGATCTGACATTTGTTTGGCACTACAATTGGCAGAAAATGCCCTGACGACGCTACAAAAACTTCTGGGGGAACGGCTGGAGGAACACAATTGAAAGAAAAAGAGCAAGGCTAGAGAATTGATTTAATATTAATAATATAACTAGATGTTTCACCTGCTGCCTCATTGCAAGTTGCGTGTGGCACTCAATACTGAGTCAAAACGTGTAAATGACTATCACTATAAACATCAAAGGAACTCATTTTCTCTTTCTTTCATGCGTAAAGACAGGGAGAAGTCTAGAACTCCCTCCAGTGTCTGCAGCACTTTATAGCATTCAGCAAAGACGTGGATCCTTTGGCCCGTCTAATAACCTTGTGGTAGCAACAGGAGTTGTGAAGTCACTGAGGCCATAAGCAGATAGATGTTTTTATAGCCTTGGGGTCTGTCAGTGAGGAAAGGCCTGGTGTATATACAAACTAAAACAGACTGGCTTCTGAATTTCTTTTAAAAGAAAAGCTTAGAAAATAAGCACAGAAAATAAAAGGACTATGATCCTTTTAGATGTATTTATATCCATTATTATACCTGTTCAACTGCTCCTTAACACAACTGGGATTACTGGGATTTTTCCCAACAACTATCTCGAGAATTTACAGAGAATGGTCTGAAAAAGAGAAAACATCCATTAAGCACTAGATTTCTGGGAGAAAATGCCTTGTTGATGTCAAAGGAGAGTGGCCAGACTGCTTCAAGCTGATAGGAAGGCAACAGTAACTCACATAAATACCCATAACAACCAAGGTATACAAAACCATTGCTGAATGCACACCCTTGAAGCAGATGGGCTATAGCAGCAGAAGATCACACCAGGTGCCACTTTTGTATGTTAAGAACAAGAAACTGGGGCTATAATTCACATGGTTCACTGAAACTGGACAACGGGTGATTGGAAAAATGTTGCCTGGTCTGATGAGTCTTGATTTCAGCTGCAACTTGGATGGTTTGATCAGGATTTGGTGCAAACGCCATGAAAGCTTGGACCCATCCTGCCTTGAATCAACAGTTCAGGCTTGTGGCGATGTGATTACATGGGGGATATTTTCCTGCTACACTCTGAGCCTCTTAGTACTAACTGAGTATATTTGAAACGTCACAGCCTACCCGAGAATTGTTGCTGACCATGTCCATCCCTTTATGGCTACAGTGTAAATATCTTCTGATGGCTGCCTTCAGCAGGATAACACACAATACCACAAAGCTCAAACAATCTCTGGTTTCTTGAACATGACAATGAGTTCATTGTACTCAAATGGCCTCAACAGTCATCAGATCTCAGTCCAACAGAGCACCTTTGGAATGTGGTAGAACATGAGATTGACATCATGGAAGTGCAGCCTACAAATCTGGAGCAACTGTGTGATGCTATCAAGTCAACATGGACCAAAACATCTGAAGAATGTTTCCATCACTTTGTTGAATCTATGCACGAAGAATTAAGGCAGTTTTGAAGGCAAAAGGGGGTTCCAACCTGGTACTCTTAAAGTGTACCTAATAAAATGCCATGTGAGTGTACATTTTACAGCAGCCATTGTTGGGGTTAGTAACGTAACAGTAACTTCGGTACTGCTTTATTACTTCTTAAAAGGTGTTTGTAGATTTTAGTTTGTGTCCTTGTCCTGTCTTCCTCCTCTCACCCCAACCGGTCATGGCAGATGACCGCCCCTCCCTCAGCCTGGTTCTGCTGGAGTTTTCTTCCTGTTAGATGGGAATTTTTCCTTCCCACTGTCACCATAGTGCTTGCTAATAGGGGGTCATATGATTGTTTTCTCTGTTTTCTTTGTATTATTATTGGCTCTTTACTTTACAATATAAATCGCCTTGAGGCAACTGTTATTGTGATTTGGTGCTATATAAGTAAAACTGAATTGAATTGAAATTGAGGTGATTGTTGGGCATGCGTGACTGGAACTTCTTTTCATATTCATGAAAACAAAACAAGCTGCGGCATCATTCTTGGTGTGCACCAATAATCACATACAGTGTTGGATGTGTGCCAGGCAAAACACTAGTAGTAATTTTTATGCTGTTACAAAAACACCTATACACTGAGATGTTGATATGTTGACAAATATAAAGCACAGAGCACGGAGATTTATTATCTGTGATCACTTAGCTTCATGCAAGCACCACTGGCTTCATTGTTTCAGCTCTGAGCTAAACCAGGAGGTTCCTGTAGGCCTGTAGCATTACCACTTTAAAGTCAGCTTTGGGGGTAGCAGTGGTATCAAAAGACAATTGTCATCCTTGTTAACAGTGTCCCAGCACCTCAAACCCATTAAGCAAACTAGTACATATAGACTGTTCATCAAATTCAAACATCACACATCAAATTTGTACCACTCAAAGATATATGATGCCAGACGGTTTGTCTTTCATGTTGGCCTTTGTGAAAAAACAAGCAGTCTTAAGTACCAGCATCACAAAATCCCCCATGTCCTTCCCTCTCTATAAGAAGATTTCCTTTTCTCTGCTCTACATCTAATCATATGTAAGGCAGGTCATTCACATTCACAAGAGACTGTCTCCTCTTGTTTCCACTCCTGATAGCATCTGGTCTCTGCTGCCTTTCTGCTGGGCCACACGAGGACAATGGTCCTTGTCCCAAAATAGAACAATGAGAAATCCCTAAAAATAACCGTGTGTGATGTTGGTTTGGGATTAGCATATTTTGTCCCAAAACATCCCTCTCTCCCAGCCCCCCTCCTCCAGGCTTTCTCTATTTTTTTTTGGCCACTCCCTGTCCTCTTTCTCCCTCACTGCTGTCAGCTTTTTCTCTGCCTCTCTGTTATTCACATTTCAGGGTGATGGCAACTAAATCTGATTTTCACTTTTGCATTTTTTTTGCCTCTTCATTTGCAGGTGACACAGAAAGAAGCAATTTTGAGCCCACATTATCATGCTTTTTCATCACCCTACACGGAGCAGGTACTATTTTTAGAAAGTTAAAGATGAGTGGGGAAAAGAATCCCCAGGAGTCAGCAGCAGCAGTTTTATGTTCTAGACAATTTACACCCTCCTAATGCTACAACGACCTTTTTGCTCTCATCGCTCACGTATCCAAGCCTCCATGCTATTCCACTCCACCCCCCCCTTTGCTCTGTGCTCTGTTTTCATCTCCTTCTCCGTTCTCGGTCAAACGTCCACAGACCTTTCATTCACCACACATGCCACATGTCTTAAAAAATTAAATGAGAGACAGAGAATACTGCTGTGGCCAAATTGTGAGCTTGTAAAGTGATTTTCGCATGCACTTGTTTGCCGTTTGTTCAAATATGAAACGGCCTCTGCGTAAGTGGAAAAATTCCTGCTTACCAACTCATCAGCTACCTCTAGCAGCATCACATTAATCCACTGAGCTCAATCTGCATTTTATCTTGATAATTTATGGCTTTCAGTTTTCTCTGGCTTTCTCTCTGTTCTTCCCCATCTGGCAAATTTTAGTGTACATACAGACCAGCTGTGCTCTGAAGAGCTGCTATTGAGAATGTGTGCGTGTGTTCATGAAGTACTAGCACATCCAAAGCATTGGGCACGAGCTCCACGACCATCTGGCTGACTGCTTGTGGATTCATTCATAAGGTAAAATGACACACCGTGTGTGTAGGAACATTAGGAAATCTATAATATAGTCATACAGTGCTGTGCAAAAGTCTTGAGCCATCCTCATTTCTTTGTATTTTGCTTCCAAGGAGCCAGACTTTTTAAACCAATTTTGAGCAATAGATCACCAGGCTGCCTGAAGGTCTTTAAGAGTTTTGGACAGCTTCTTCACTCATTCTTGTCTAGTCCTTCAACCTGATCATTTTCAGAGGAATGGTTTTCTGTTTTTTTAATTCACTTCACATTGACCTATGGATTCAATCATAAAGAGGCAAGTAACTGAACCATTGTTGTGTTTGCACAAAACACACTCATAGCAAAGAACCAGTTTTAAATTGTAGCTTTAGGCACTCTGTTACTATTCATATTTCTTTAGTTGATCAATGATCTCCAGCAAATGAACAGTATCTGAAAGTTGTAACCTCAAGAAACAGGAAGAAATCCTGACACAGAGCCTGAGAGATGCATCTGGCCCTTCAGTTGATCCATCTGCTGTTCACTGAAGCCTCTTCAGAAATGGTCTCAGTGGAAGGATGGCTGTCAAGAAGCTATTTTTAAGGAAGAGAAACAGGCAGAAAAGGCTGAGGTATCCAAATTACAAAAGAAGCGGACTGAAAAATCACTGTCAGTATGTAAAGAGGAGACAAGTCCAACAGCGAGTGCCTACAGCTATCTGTAAAACACAGTGGAGGCTCTGTCATGGTTTCAGCCAGTGGTGTTGGGGATCTTGTCACAGTTGATGAAACTATGAATGCAGAAAAGAACCATCAGATTTTAAACCACTATGCAATACCATGTGGAAAAGGTCTGACTGGCAATGTGTTAACATACTGCCAGTCTGGTAAAAACATACCTGAGTAGAAAAACACTCAATCTCTCATAAACTGGCCTCCCTAGAGCCCAGATATCAACATTATTGAACCAGAATGGGATCATCTTGACAGAAAACAGAACAAAAGGCAGCCAACATCCAAGAAAGAGCTTTGACCATCCTTCATAAAGCCTGTATGTATCCATGTATGATTGCACATTTTAACAATATTATTTTCCTAACAAAATATTTAAAAAATGAGAGGCAGCTCAAGACTTTTGCACCACTACTGTAATATAATCAGCTGCAGGGGTATTAGAGACAAAGGTCCTGTTAAAACTTACCTTATTTCTCACTACACTCTTATTCATATTTTGAACTATGTGTATTTAATGAACAGTAAATATAGATGAAGGACAACTATCATTCCAACCTAAAACATCAACCTAATGTTGTGTTATTTAAATGTGCTTAGGCAAGCTTACAATGACTCATTGCTTGCGTTTTTCTTTCTTTTTTTTTGAAGTACTGTGCTGCCCCCCAGTGGACAAATACACTGATTGCTGAAAAGAAAAAGCAGTAGTGTAATTTTCTTTGTAACTGCCACACAACAACGGCCCATTATGCAACTAAATGTACTGTACTGTTAGTTCTGATTACATTTCATTTTGGTGTCCTGGTCCTCTGCAAGATTTCATCTAAACATCTGTTCAAATTATTGACTTAAATGTTTCTAAATGATTGCAAACACCAACACAGGATATGAAATACTGAAATACTTTATTTGTTCACAAATAACAAAAATCTTGTGATGTGATTGCGAGACAAAGAAATGATCCAAGGACTGTCCCTACTCTTTTTCCATTTCATATCACATATGTGTGTATTTTTTTTATAGGTATAGATTTGACCAAAATATAAGGAATATATTTGCAGTTTTGCCAAACATTTTCAATCTAATATATCCTGTTTATGGACATCGGTTGGTGATGCAGCCTTATTAGATTCCTGTGCAACATATCTAATATATAACGTAATTTCATTTATTTATTTTTTTAATTAGTCATCTTAAAGTGAAAGTAAATCACCACTCTGAATACATGGAAGTTCTTCAGTGATATAGTGTCACTGAGGGAACTGTGCCCCCCACCTTTGTACCTGAGGCTGTCTGGATTATTATTATGGTCTGTCTGGCCAGCTGCCTGGCTGGTGGTCTCTAAGTGAACTTGATGCTGAAATCAGCAGCCAGCTGTGATGTGTAGTACATCAAGGAGGCTGTGCAGAGCTCTGTCTGGAGCTCAGCCAGTCACTTAACACTTGTCAACAGTTCTAATGAAAGTGGCCTTTTCCTTGGTGGCCTCTTTTTCATTAGTGGGGTCAGAGGTCACAGCCCAAGGCTGGTTGTCAGTTGGTGGGAAGGAGGTTGAGGAAGAGGGCTGAGGAAAGGATTTAGAGAAGGGGATATGAGGCCAAAGGGAAAAGGAGGGAGGGGAGAACATTCAAAGGCTAGCTGGCTCTATGATCAGCTGATCCAGCTCATGAAGCATTTATAAACCCTGCCTCGATTCTCAAATTACAAAAACCTGCAAGGTTGATTTTTTTCCCCAGTGTCTTCCATCCACAACCAAGATCTTATCGTAAAAACATAAAAGCGCTTTCAGAGTAACTGTGTGTGCTTGAAGCTCTGCATTGACTCGCTCTCTTCATGAGTTACCTTGCCCTGCTCTTCTGTAACTTATTACACCCTTTTACACCCCTTCCACACCTCTCTCTGTTCTCTATTATGTCCCCTAAACACAGATGTGGCCAACTGAGGGAGCAAAAGAGAGAGAATCAGCCAACATCCCTCTCCTCCTCCCCTTCCTCCTCCCCTTCCTCCTCCTCCTCTTCCCCTTCACTGCGGCCTCTTGCACATGAAAGGGACCGTGCAAGGCCAATGGATGGCCGGTGGGGTGTGTGCTATGCGAGGGCCCCAGACCCAGACACAACACAACACACAGCTCCACAGGCCACCA
>VVHJ01036137.1:3493-13764 GCA_015107715.1 Tylochromis polylepis | reverse complement strand
ATGTATGGTGGACTGTTAAAAGGGGTTAAGTCATGTATGTAGGTTAAAGGTCTGATGACCCTTTTTGATGGGGGATGTTGTTACATGCTTAGCCAGGAAGTCATGTATATAAAGACACACACTCTCACACACACGCACACACACACACTCACTCACATGCTCACACGTGCACATACATACACAGTGCCTCAGCTTTTATGACGTACCAAATGGGGTTTATGATGGGGGGGCTGTGTAATTGTGTGTAAATGCAAATAAAAGGACTGCGCAGGGTAGCAAAATTTGGAGTTGTCGGAAGTCGCTTGCAGACGGAGCTTCCCTTGCGCAAGTAAAGGAAAAACCGATCGATCTCTGATTGTCTTGCTTTGTTCACGAGGATAAGTCTCTGTACCAGCGAGGCCTGCCAGCGCAGACCTAACAGTATGTGTGTATCATGTTGTATAGTCCGATTCATATTCATCATAGCCACTTGTAGCACTGTCTTTTTTTCACCCATCCTCTAATATTCAGAGCTTGAGTTAAATAAATATGGACAGATCTGAATCGCAACATGATAAATAGCAGTTTCCTCATGAAGTATCAGCCAAGCAGCTGGAAGATTTGATGAATCGGTGTGTGTGTGTCTGTCAGAGAGTGATGGAGAGTAGCAATGACGCATTGGCATATTGCATGTAGCAGCAGACCAGAGGAGGGGACGAAGCATCCAGTATTAATTACCATCTTCATCCACCAACCTGTCTCAGAGGCTGACTCATTCTTCATTAGCAACTTCATTGCTGTCAGCTGCTCATTGGTGACTGGGAACCACACTATCGTGCCAGAACAAACTGCAGTAACCATTCTGGGTAAAGTTAAATGCAGCCTACAGATTTGAAAGGATGGAACTGATGGTAACAAACACATTCTTTATGAAAAAAGAGTGTTTTCAATGCCGTATCATTATTTTTTTTCTTTACTGCGTCACCGCTGTAATACCAAGGCTAAGAACAAGGCTAAGAATACTGGTTTAAATTTGCCTTTTTAAGCAGCCATCCAGTGTTCCTGACACACTTAGGACCAGTTGGGTGTAACACACCATCGTAACACATTACTGTTCTAATTAATACTTAAACGCTTAAAGAAAGATCTTGTTTGGATAGGAGTTTGTGTTAGGGTGTGGGACTGTAGCCTAAGGTTTGTTAGCTCATCCAGTTGAAGGGCTGATGAGCTTATGCCATGGCGAAACAGCCGTCTGTTCACAAGAATTGCTACTCCTCCTACAGTATTGGCCATAGTCTCTGTTTTACTCCTATCTTTCTGTCTCACTTTCCCCTCGACCTCCACCCAGTCTAGGCACGTAGCTGCCCCTCCCTGATCCTGGTTCTGCTGAAGGTTTCTTTCTGTTAAGAGGTTTTTCCTTTCCATCGACACCTAGTGCATCCTCACATGGGATCATCTGATCATTGGAGTTCTCTAACACTGTAGGGTCTTCACCTTGCAGTATAAAGTGCCTTGATATAACTGTTGTAGTTATTTGGTGTATAAATAAAACTGAGTTGAAAGTATTAGTCAGAATTTCATTAAACTTGCACACAGTGATCACCTAACAAGTCTTCACCAGTTTTGTGCAGACGGTCCGGGTCACACTTGTCGTTGTACGTACTATAACCTGTGAATTGCACCCTGTGCTGGATCATAAGCTGGAAGAGCTTCTACATATTGCTCACTGATGTTCGGGTTTTGTTAACTACTTCTTCTCAGGCCATGTTACAGAGTAATGCAAAAGTAATGTAATGAGCATTTTAACAAATTACATTCACCAAGAAAAAGTGAAGTTACGTCGTTTATTACTCATAAATAATGTGTAATTCTTACTTTTCTGGAGCAACATCTTGAGCTCAGCTGCTTAGGAGGCTCCCTGGAAGCCCAATTCTGCAAGTATGTCAAGCATATGTCAGCGTAAACGTCAGCTTAGAGCCTAACGATTTAGAGACTTGAAATTTCTAGAAGGGCCTTTGACTTAAATCTCATATTCAGATCAGGCTGTGACACTGTGACACTGCGGGGAGACATGCTATTTCCTCCTGCAGCGATCAATATGCTTGGTCAGCCATAAAGCTCCCACGGTGGACTGAAACCTGATCCATACTGCATAATCACACCAAGGTCAAGCAAGAGAGCCATTTACATATAGACGCAGGCACCTTGAACTGACAAACTCGCCTGCCAACCAAGCAAATAATTAACCAGTCAAGTCAAGTTTCAGCCAGTGTGAGTATGTATAAGTGCAGTTTTGTGTGACGATGGTTTTTGCAGTGGTGTGTGTGTGTGCATATATGCCTGTGTGTTTAAACCTGTGACTACCTGTGCTTTTTTGCCGTTTCATTTTCTCACAGACGCGGCCTTGGTAGGTGGCTAATTGAAAAAGCCTACACTGCTGTTACCTTTTCTTTCCCCTTACACATAATGTCTGTGCACATGTCTCTGTGTGTATTTGTTATCTTTGTGTTTCCTGTTCACAGCATGTGTCAGACTATTTACCAACTTCACTGCTTTTGGCCTCATTTAAATAAGAATTCTTTTCAAAATGTCATTGAAACGTCTATCTTGTGCTAATTTCCAGGAAGTATCTGAGAGATTGCCTCGTCTGTGTGCCCTCTAAGTCTTATTTTATGCATTTCATCTCGCTGATTACCATCTTGTGATGTCATGCTTTTCTTTAACTTACTGGGGCAGTCACTGCTGAGTCCTTCTCACATGCAGTTATAAGAAAGTGCGTCACAGTAATGTAACTTAATGTGTGAGTTTGATCTGTGATAGAAGGGAACGAGAAATCTCTTGTTTTTCTAACTTTATTGGCATGCAGTCTGTTTTCTCTCTGCTGTACTTCCCTTTTTTATAAGTGTGCTGTAGGTCAAAGTACAGGTGAGCTGGACTAATCTCAGATTAAAGAGGACGAAAAAATTGAGTCCTGCAAACTTGATCCCACACACATATGCACACACACAATTTCTTGCTGAATCACGACCTTCCACTCTGCTGCGACACCACTGACTGACAGATTAAAACACTGCCACTCGAGCAGCACAGCTGGGGACACACACAGGCTCAGGCACTAGTGTAGCCTGATGGAAAAATAAATATTGGTATATGTGCAACTGCAATTTAGGTGCACATAAAACCGTCTTGTTTGAATACTTAGTAAAAACAAACCAGATAGTCACTTGTGTTAAAAAAAAGAAGAAGTGGTATTTGGTTGTATGATTTAGAAAAAATATGTACAAAAAATACAAATAAATTAGTTAAATTATACTTGTATAGAAAAAATGTGAAGAAATAAGGTGTATTTTATTATAAAATTTGAGAACATCCATCCTTTAAATCTCATTAATTCAGTTCATCCATCCATTCTCCTCTGCTCATCCAATTCAGGGTCGCAAGGGGGCTGGAGCCTATCCCAGCTGCCATAGGGCGAGACGCGGGGCTACAGCCTGGACAGGTTGCCAGCTTGTCACAGAGCTGACACAGAGAGACACACAACCATTCACACCTACTAGTAATTTATATTCACAGTTAACCTAACCACACCAAGTGCGTATCTTTGGACTGTAGGACGAAGCTGGATTACCCAGAGAGAAGCAACACAGACTCACATCAGTCTTTATCATTGCTAATACCTGGTTAGACCCTGGTTTGCCTTTGAGCTGCCTGAATTATTTGTGGCACAGATTCAACAAGGTGCTGGAAACATTCCTCAGAGATTTTTGTCCATATTGACATGATAGCTACAGCAGCTCCTTATTAAAGTTCTGTTGGCTCGAATGTCTTCGTTGTAGCTACTATCCAGCTGATTGATTTACTGTGGAAATCTTATTTCTCTCTCCTTCTTGTTCCTCTCGTATTTCCTTCAACAGTTTTTTATTTATATTATAATTTGTTTCTGTTTTATTTTAAACCTGCTTCAATTCTGTAGCAAAGACTTTGGGAGTAGCTATGATTCTCCATGGCAGCAAAGCAGTTCTCTTGAACCAGGCCATCTCAATGCTTAAGGTTGATATAAACAGACACAAAATGTGGCCACATTAAGGCTAGTTTTCTACCACACATATCAAAATCACTGCAGTGTCTTTTCTCCCCAGAGCAACAGAAAACCCTCAGCATGGGTCCACAAAAACAACTGGGTGCTGCATCGGTGCCATACATGGTAGGAAAGACTGGGATCTATCGGCGATTTGATGAGAGACATGTCCTTTCCCTTGAGAGGACATCCAGAGATCTGAATTTGTCACGCAACTGTGTTTGTGACAGAGGATGCCATGATGCGATGAAGAGCGTGCTATGACATGCTGCAGTATGTGGGCTGTTGATGGATCTTATGAAAGTTTTTTTTTCTTTTCGTTTTTTTATTTTGCAGCCACTTCTGTGGGATGAAAACTGGTAGTCAGAGAGAAATGGACACAATAGCTACTAGACACGCTGCATGAATAGTTAATTGTCATCATAGTTATCGATCTACTCGCTTAATTGTGCCATCATTTATTATGTTGAGGAAGGATCGGTTGTTGTAGTTGTTGTTATTGTTGTCAGCTGATCTGCAGTGATACACCTGACTCATGCTGTGTGTTTGCCCCCCCGCTGGCGCTTAAGTTACACAGCGAGGGCAGATCACATTGCATGATTTGGGCTCTCTACCGCACATCGTCTCTCTGTCTCACTCTTTTACTCCCACTTTTAGTCTCCCCCATTGCCGTCTTCTCGCCCACTTTGTCTGACAGCTGCCCACCCTTTACTGTTAGTGCTCTATCCATTGTTCTTGATCTCCAAACTTTCACCAGCACAGTTGGTTTTTTGGCTCTCGTGTGACCCCGTTAAGGACGGAGAGGATTTTTAAATGCAGCCTGTAGAGCTGCAGCTTCCACCGATGAGTGTTTTTCTTGTACAGGGTTTGAAGTGTAAAGTACTCGTACTTCCAGTTAAAAAAATAAATAAATAAAAAGTGCTTGTTGAAAATGCTTGACTCTTGGTATTGTATGAATTCTGGCAATAAGGTATAAATAGTAATATAAAGATGGAAGTGGGCGGCTATCGATAACTGTTAGTTCTGGCGAAATGAAGCGAGAAAAGATGGCTCTCCCTCCTCTTGTTGCCATTTACTAAGCTCCCCTTTCTGGTGCCTGTTGGTGGTTTTGGATCAGATAGAAGCTTTAGGCGATATGCCACAACAGAGAGGCAGATTCATACAGTGGAGTCCTTCCAAAAGTCCTCCATCACTCATACGCACAGGCACATAGACACACACTCGCGTGCTCACACTCTATCAAACAGTCACACTATCACGGGCACACACTTAATTATTCAGTCGTTAATTATCTTGTATGCCCGGTTACATAACTGAAGTTGCTTTTGTGAGTGGAGCGAAGAAGACACTTTAGAGGAGAACTTGCCGGAAGAGCCGAGCTTTTGAGAGAATTTTATCTGGCTGCTGATGCAACTTTTCTGAAGCATCTGAAACTGCTTGGAAAAAGAAAATTCAGTGAAGAATATCTAAATCTGGGGTTGCTGCAGAGATGGTGTCAGAGAGGCGAAATGCAGCGCGCACACACACTGAACCACACAGCTGTTTTCAGATATCCACCTGACGACTTATTTGGCTGTGTGATTGTAAGAACACTGGGTTTGTACTTAGTTTGACATACTGAGACGAGCCTGGTTAGTTCACCCAGATGAACCAGTTGAAGTTGTTAATCTCCTTTTCCTTCTCTCCTTTGCTCACCCTCCCTCCTTCGTCTCACACTCTCTTTAACATCTTGCTTTAGTCATTTTGTCGACTCCCTCTTCTTCCCTTTTCCTGCCACGTTTCTGTTCTGTTGCTCTTTCATGTTTTCCTTTTTATTGTGACCTGTTTTCCTTTCTCTCTTCACAGACGTCTCTTTTATTGCTGCCTATCCTTTAATTTTATTACTCCACATGTCCCCAGTGTCCTCATCTATTGTTGGCTGAAATTCTGTCCGCCTTTATTTCACCTGTTTCCACTGTTAATCTTCTCCACTCTCGCACTGTCTCGATTTGCAGCTGAACAAGCTTTAACAATCTGATGCTGTTGGCATCTATCCTCTTACCTGTCAGTAAAATATAAATGGACCGGTGCTCAGTGAGGCCGCTTTTGTGCTCTAACTGAGCACTCAAAGCACATTTTAACTGCAAGGCACATTCACCCATTCACACATACAGCACTTTATTCTATGCCTTTAAGCGCTTTCCAACTATCACACACACTCAAACTGATGGACAGAGCTGGGGAAATTTGTGGTTCAGTATCTTGCCCATGGATCAGAAGAGCTGGGAATCAAGCCACCAACCTTCTGGCTGCCACAGCCACATCCATCATGACATTACCTATTGGTTTGTGGGCTACATTTTCAAGCCCTTATTTTGACATGTGGACCGCTACTGTCTTGGTGTTTTGAAGCCAGATGTGATCGTACTTAAATAAGAAGGTCGAGTGCTAAGTTATCAGCTAGCTAGATTGGTAACGAAGGTGCATATAATGACTGTATGGGTGCATTGTACAGACATAGGTCATTTAAATAAAATAATAAATAAAATAACAATATAAGTTAAGCTAACTCCTGTACACGTGTTATGAAAGAAGAAATTGGCTGAAGACATAACTGTTTTTACCAGCCACTTAACATGATCGTTTCTCCTGTAAAAATGGATATATTAATTCAATTCAGTTCAATTCAATATTATTTGTACAGCACCAAATCACAGTAACGCTCACACTTTATATTGTAAGGTAAAGAACATACAATAATAATTACACATGAGCATTGTAATTTTTTGGGACTGACTTACTTCACAGAAGCCAGATTAAAGTAGTCATCCAAGGATATGCAGTTTTTGTTACGTGGTCTGCACATACCTATGATGATCTCAGTACTCCTCTACCACAGGAGAAACTGTCAGTGTAGCTTTGTTTCTCCATGGCAACAAAACAGGTGACAGGAACCTACAGAACGTCTGATTGAACCAGGCCAAGCAAACGCTAGAGATAGAGATAAACTTGAAAGACTTTATATAAACACGAAAACATGCTGTTTTATCCACATTAGTATAAGACAACCTTTTCTCATGTTAAAACCACTACAGTGTCTTCTCTCCAAGGCAATAGAGGGCCTGCAGAAAAGTTTCACAAAAACAATTAGGTGCTGCATAAATGTGTCACATGGCAGGGAAAGCCCTGATCTATTGGAGGTTTGATGGAAGAGGTGTTTTTCCCTCGAGAGGATGCAGAGATTTGACCACAGACCTCACCACTTACCCACAAATAATACCAGTAACTCCCAAGGTTGGGGTTAGCACAGAAAATAACTAAAATACAACCCAAGTCACCCTGGAAACCACCTCTCTTCGGACTCTAAAATGCTTCACACTTTAATCTTTAATGCTACTACTCTTAGAAAATATACTTTTAATGTTTTGTAGGACTTTTAGAGATTATATTTTAGAAAGCTGTTGAAAATGCCTTACACTTATAATGGCACTGAAAAAAATCTTTGGTCTTGTGTCGTCTGCAGCTACCTACAAAGTCCATAAAAACTACAGAAATAAAAGATTAATCTCTCCACATATTTGTGTTTGAGTATGTGTAAAAATGCTTGTCATATTGGCCTAAGCAGTCATGCGTTAATGAAGAGATAAGAGTAGGTGCTAACTTGGGCTATGGGGAAGATAACAAGAGATAATTGGTTAAAACAAGGTCCCATGTGACTGTCTAAGTTCATTAGTGTTTCAGTACACACACAAACCCACGCACATGTGCTGGCTTCTCGTGACCCGATGCAACCGTTCAGTGAAAGTTAATCACCAATTATGCGCACAACTGTTAAATTTACAGTTGACTACCTAAGGGAAAGTTCTTCTCTATTTCCAGTTCTCTATTTTCATTAAACTAGGCTAAGGTATAACATGTTGCTTTCGTACACAACATATTGACATTTAGTTGCAGCTGAGCTTAGTGAAGTGTCACCGTGGTTTCAGTTTACCTCAGGCTAGCCCACAGCCTGGGCGTGTGGAGACGGCGGAGCTCGGTGTTGTTGCTAGAGTGCAATCGAACATCACCTTTCATCAGCACTGGCCACAGTCGCCATCCTTAATGTGTCCAAACCAGTCTGGGATATGAATGAATAGTATGCATGCCTCTGACATCATGGAGTTTCCACTGCTGTGCTCAGCTCACCTCATAGATAGCAGCTTTGATATTTCACACCGCTGGCTCGCTTGCAGGGGTTCCCCACCCACCACCCCTCCTTACCATAGATGGACTCTGGAGAGATGCTGTTTTTGTGGATGGCAGTATTCTTAAAGCTCAAAGGTCAAATAGCCAACTGTTCATTTTGAGTAAGGGTCAAAGCAGAGGCCTGTAAACAAGTTAATATATATAAGAACTTGTGTATGTATATATATGTATATAAACAGGATCTAAATTACAGTCTAAATCCATGTTGGTGCAACATTTGCATCACAAAGAAATTCTGTTGAGTCTTTTTGTAATCAACAAGCTTTAGATGCTTGTTAGATCCAGAAGCTTAGATTTACCAGTGCATGCTCTGCTGTAACGGCATTATGTACGGGTTTGCTATAAATGAGGTGCACACCCGTGTAGACTACAGCAGAATGATGAATATTTTTAATATCTGTGGAAAATAACAGAAATGTTGCCAGGTGTTAATCATATTTTCAAGGCAGTTTGTTTTTCTGCCAGTTGTTTAGATTTTTTTTTAACGTGTGTATAGTTTATGGAAAAACCAGCTTAGGCTTGTAGTCTGATTCAGAAATTTTTTTTCAGGCACTTTTTTCATGTTTGGAAAACCAACTCTGTGCAAGCAGAGGAATTCGGCGTTATTCCAGTGGATTACCTCTGTGGTTTCCTTTCCTGTGGTGTATCTCCACAGCTGTCCAAGTCACATGTTATGTTGTTTCTTGAATATCAAAGGCTTTGTGAGGTCAAACAGGTGACCTGATACCATTGTTGTCTGATAGAAGGAACCCACCTCCATGTTTGGGCAACATTTCTCTCAGCACTAGCAGCTGGTTTACTTCCTGTCTTATATAAAAAAAAACATAAACTTGTTTGTGTTGGATTACAGTTTATAAATGGACACAGAAAAGCAAACAGTGGATGCACTTGAAGTAACAAACTGTTTATATATGTCGCAAACAGATGACTGTTATACACCGCTGTTTGTTTTTGTATTTTGGATGGAATGGCATGAAACATTTTGAGTGCAGGAGGACTCAGATTTTCCATCACACACATGCACACACAGGACGAGGTGATATGACACCTCTAACTTTAGTCTCCCAGCCCGCCACTCTGAATAATCCAGTTAGGATGTACTCTCTGGCTATCAGGAGGTTTTAGCTGCTTCGCTTCCAGCCAGAGGAAAAACAGACTTCAGGCTCCAGACTGACCTAAACTGGCCTGATGTCCTAAATAAACTTTTGTCACATAAACACACATAGTACATGCACTCCCTAACCCCACCAACATCCCAATCTAGTATTTCTTAACATTTTCAGGCTTGCCACCCACGTCAAGACAGCCATCATACTTTTTTTTAAATGAATGATTCTGCAGTAAGAAGGATCTGAGATAAAGTTTTGTGAAATAAAGGTCTGCAATGTGTTTTTTTAATATTCACGTTTATTCATATGAGAACCACCAGCCTGAGCTCTTACCCTGAACTTTACGTTAAGCCCGTAACTTTAAATGGTTTATTTACAGCCTCTCTACAAACAAAATATAATATAGTGGCAGCAATCCTGTCAGATTTCTTTTCTTTGGCTGTGTGTTTGCAGGCAGATCGAAGAGCGTATGTGTTTGTAAAGGTCGGAGGTTGCGGGGGCTACCGGCTGATGTCACGGACCCAAAAAGAAAGTAGTATCCTTGATGACAGCCTGGTAACTATAAATGTCGTGACAACCCCTAGGAATGAGCCGTCATGTGACACTCCATCTTTGGAGCCAAGTGCATGGAAAAAGAAAACATGCACACAAGCGCACACACACGCACACGCACACAGCTTTGCCTATGGGGAGACCCCTTTGGAAACAATGTCTGGCTTGCTTGAGGATTTGAGAGGGTGAGCAGAAGTGATTTGATCTACTCAGTAAAACACCAAACGTGGGCATAAAGTGAGGCTTTGTTTTTACTGCATAGTTATTGTGAAATTAGCCATAATGTTTCCCAAATGTTGAAGCCACTTTTTTTTTTTGTGTGCCTTCTC
>VVHJ01036135.1:0-11533 GCA_015107715.1 Tylochromis polylepis | reverse complement strand
AAGGGAAGCTAAAACAGGAGAAATATGCTCTCTCTCTTTCTAGTCCCTGTCAGTACTCTTGCTGCAGCATTTTGGATTAACTGAAGGCTTTTTAGGGAGATATAAGGGAGGTTATAAGCTCAAGGGTCCTAAAAGTCCCTAAAAAAATTGCTAACAGCAGCTAATGCATGCTAACAGCACTAACAGCAGCAAGAACAGCCACACTTGCCAACAGAAAAGTTCAAGATATCGTCAACAACTCACCTCAGTATTGCTGTCATTGGAAAGAAGTGAACTTCACTGACTCACTACCTCCTTTCATAAAGATTTAGAGTCTCCTCCAGAGTAAACAGACATAGACACCCGGCATATTGTCAGCTGAGGTAAACAGCAGACTGACTGGCTACACTCACTACAGATGAACAGCGGCCAGAGTTGTTTGTCCTACAGCAGCCACTGTCCACTGTTGTGGACTTGAATTGGTAAGTTTTTACACATTGCAATTTTATATTGATCTCTTCACTGTGTGCCTGTCGGTTCCATATTGAGCATTTTTAATGGGAGGAATATCGGACTAATACTATAGTAACATTACTGCGTGCTGTGTGGTACAGACCATCCCAGAGGTTTGTGCTCAAGTTTTAGTGAGTCAACTTATGATATCTGAATATCTGAAATAAAAACGATGTTACGTGGCTCCAAAAAAAGCCAAAATGTTCTCAGCCAAAAATCTAACAGTTATGTTTCAAAATGTAAGTCCAAAACCTGTAGCTGAAGTCATTGTAGTAAAAATGCACAGAGATAAAAACTAACTAAAAAACTAACTAAAAAAAAACTAACACAAAGAGCAAGTTCTTTATAGTCATCAAAAGTGATAACCCCATCTCTAACCTTGTATTTTGTAGAAAGACAAAATTGTCGTTTAATTAAATGGCAAATGGTCTGGTTCTTATATAGCGCTTTTCTGCTCTCCCGGAGTACTCAAAGCACTTAACACAACATGCCACATTCACCCATTCACACAAGCACTTTCTTCTATGATTTTAAGTGCTTACTATCTAACATTCACACACATTCATACGCCATTGGATGCATCGGAGAGCAACTTAGGGTTAATATCTTGCCCGAGGATATTTGGCTTGCAGACTAGGGGGAGCCAGGATGGAAACACCAGCCTTCCAATCAGTAGATGACCTGCTCTACCTCCTGAGCTACAGCCACCCCATTAAAAAAAGTGAATTGTTTTTTTTTTATGTGTGTCACTTAGAAGGATTATTTTCTTTGTTCCCTGATTGCCAAGACCGAATAGCTAAAATGTTTTATATATTGATTCCCTAGAATTAGAGTTAGGGTTAGTGCTGGGTCATCACGAATGATGACGGATTCAGAGGGTTAAGTTTGTGCGCTTTTGTCCCTATATTAATAATTATCATTTAACATGACAAGTTTATAAACAAGCTGAGCTATGGTTTAAGATTTAGCCACTACCTTAATTGTCTAGTACAGCAAACTCACTAACTAAAATATTTCATTATCAGAAGTGAAAAGTGAAGAAACACGAAGGTGGACAGCTCTGCAGAAAGGGTTTGAAGTTTGAGGTGCTTAGTGATACTGCACGACTGGTGTCTGAGCTGCAAAACCTTCCTTTGAATCATTGTTAGGCTCACTGCAGCTAATCATCACAAAACAAACAACAACAAATCATTTAGATGATGTGTATCTAAAATTTTCATGGATCTCCAAAGTAATTGTACTTTTTTTCTTCTCCAACCCCATTTGTATTAAGAACCTCCTATTAAATGAAGTATTTATTAATTACTCTGAAACATACAATTTAAGGGTAGTTTACTCCCAATGAAATTAAAAGAATTTGACTAGAGACCAACTGCTTTTAGGGGGTTGGCTTAAAGAGTCCTCCATGATGATTTAAGATAAGCTGCTGTCTTATTTTTGTGGTATAACAAACTGTTATGTGGATTTTCCCTCACACCCCCCAAAAGTCACATGCTTCTGTGGTATCTTTTCTACTTTAGTGAGGTAAGATGTCAGCAACAGTAGTTATTTTGGCTTGGCAGCGCAGATTAAAAGTGAGTGGATAAAAAGGTTCGCAGACAAATACAGAGAAATGTTTGGAATTCGTTTCCTTTGTTCAGCTGTGCAAAGGATTTAGCTTTTGGTTGGTGAAACATTGCTGAGAAGAGCTGTTTACATAGTTGGTCTGTGCGGTCATCGCTACACGTCTACGCTGAGAACTATGTTGACACAACAGTTGAGATTGCACACAGTATGTGTGACAAACTACCACAAGACGAGGGAAGCCATCATCTAAAGCATAATTCTTGTGCTATCACTGGGTATTCATTTTAAGACATGAAAGCCTGAGCTTGAGATGTCTCAGCACCCAGCGTTAGTGCACTCTTACCAAGTCATTGTGATGTGAACAAAGAAAATGGAGCTAGTGAAACAAGAAAAATGTGTACAGGAAAGAACAAAAGAGACAAGTTAATGGAAACAAGATGGAACACACTTTTTATTCTTCACTTAATTAGTGTTTTGAGAAATAGTAGCAGCACCACGAACAATGCGGGGTTTTTTTTTAAGAGTTTTATTTTAAACCTTGAGTAATTATAGCAAACATGAACGCGCTCCAGTTACATAGATAATTACCTGTAAACACATCATTAAGTCTTTTATATCTCTAGTCAGGGTAGTTTGCCACTTCCTGCACCACATATAATGACAGCATTTTGTTGTTTGGGGTAATTTTCTACATTTCTGAGTTAAGGTGCTCTATGTCTGAATTATTTACCTTTAATTAATTGCAAAAAATATTTTATATCGAGGCTTTGTGAACTGTGTGCTGACCTTTAATTTAGGAATTAGGTTTCAAAAACAAAGTCTCAGCATATTGAATTTTATAACATATAAGTTATGTGGAAAAAATAAACAGCAGAGGGAAGCATAATATAGTTAGTTTACTTTTAACCATATTACATGTTATGTACGAATTTTGCTGGTTGCTGGAACCTGAAAAACAAAACCCTTTGCCTGCCCTCCACAAAGCCGATTTGATTTGGTCCACTTTAAGAAAGGGCATGTCAGAAAGATAAATTATACCCAAGCATGCTTTGTTTCTTAATGTAGAAATTAAATTCAGGTTTTAAATGTATAAATTAAATGGTTGTGAAATTACAGGAGGTGGAGCCTGGAGCACTACAGGCTCCTGTTTCTGCTTTGCTAAATTACTGCATGGATGAAATTACTCTTGTGCACAGCTATAGAATTTTTTTTTTCTACGGGGTCTTCATCATGCATGTCATGACATATATCTGACTTACAGTCACTGACCAACCATAAATTAGCAGAAGTGAGATACGTCCACCTGCGGCAGTGAAACAAAAACAGTAACCATGCAACTGAGAGTGAGCATGCTTTGCTGGATTTTTATCTGATGGCTACACTGAATGCTCCATGATCCAGATGGTGGCCTTAATTTTTTTTTCTTCTTTTCTGATGAATAAAACCTTTTCCTCAGTAGAGCAGAACCTGTTGACTTATTTGTCTTTTGTTCCCATTTCCTCATTAGTGACGCCTTATGAGTTTAAAATCTGTTAAATTCAAAATCATTGAACTCTATTCACCGGTGTGCACATATGCTCCATAATAACAGATATAACGCTTACAGATAAACGCCCCAAGTGGATTCACATGGCTAAAGCTTACGCAACTAGTGGTTACCTTTTGAACCAGCCGTACTGCCTTGGATAATTACATTCTGTTTCTCAGGCTATTATTCATCAGTTAAAGGTCAAGAGCATTGTTTGCAACACAAACTGCGCCTTGCATTGTATGGGCCAGCACACAGTCTTCCAGTTGCTTAGTCACTTTTGATATGCATGTGAATGTCAAATTAGAGAACTAAGCCCTAACAGGCAGCCATTACTGCAAGTGAGGAGCCTTTGTGTAAACCTGAGGTCTAATCACTTATTCAATCACTAAGCATTGTCCCTGCTCCCCTCCACCCTGCCACCACTACTCCCTCTAAAGAGCATCTGATTTTCATTTTCTAAAACCATGGATACACTTGAATAAAATATATATTTCTGCCCAAAGCCAGCGCCTAATTGGTTATCTGAAGTACTAACAAGGTTCTCTTGGCTGCTTTAATTAAACGGGAATTCATTGTCATGTTAACTAGTTAATTAAGTGAGACGAAGATGATCTCTAAGAACTTTTTCTTATCAGACGCGACACTTTGGGTTTTACTAACAAGTATACAAAATGTTCAGTACACTAGTGATTATGGCACTGAATGCTGCAGCGTCTCCCAGTCAGCGAGATGCTGAAAACACAACAGAAACCCAAAGTAGAATCTGCGACGCTCATCTCCAAACTGTCGCCAAGAAGGACAAGGTGGCACCGAGCCAGAATGGCAGATCGCGGATCAGATGTTCCTCTGTTGCATGAACAAGGGAAAGCACCCGAAACTGATGTTTTAGCTTAGAGTAAGATGAGGTGCTGCTTTATATGCTCACTAAAAAAATCTATATTAAGGCAGAATTACAGGCCATCACACACCGCTATCTATATATGGAGGCCTGGTTTTTAAAAGACAATGCCTTTTGTCTTTTAAAAAAAATTCTCCCACATTTAGGCTGATGATATGTGTTCATAAATAAGCCCCAGCTGGATGCATATCTTTCTAAAAGAGGGTTGTTTTTATTTTGTTTTTGTTTTGAAGTGGATGGTCCTACTGCAGCGTTTTGCTATTTAAATATGCTCTGCACTTCACAGTCAAGAGCCATCAAAGAAACAATGAGGAAGTGTACATTCATAAAGTTCCAATAATGTTTTGTAATGGAACATTACACTGTAATGAACAACCAAAAATGGTTCTTTATGGAGCCACTAAAGTGCTGTGAACCAGAGAAACACAGCTCCTGCCATGTGCTATATTACTAATAGATCTGCTGACTGCAGTCACAGTCAGAACCATTAAGGATTTTAAATTGTTCGCTCAGAATGTAAAGAGTCTATAATGCACAATTTTGTTCAACTCAGAAGAGTCGTCTTCGTAAGAGTAGTGGGTAACTATTATCCTGCAGATCACCTGCCCCTGGAGAGGTGAGAGTCCTTTCACCTTGCACCTGCTGGCGTTTGGCACCACACGCCTCACACATTCCATCTCTGCATCTGGACTACACCAGATGTTCTTGAATAATTTCTCATACAGGTGAAAGTTCCTTCCCTTCGCAGCTGAACCTCAGCTTCTTCTGCCTCTTTCTTCCAATTCGGACACATCGAGACACGCTCATGCAATTTCACCTCTGATATATATATATTTTTCACTTGAAAGCCTTCACTGCAATGAGGGGTGGTGAAAAGTTCGAGGGAAGGACACTAGAAAGGCCCCCTTTTCCCCACTCATTTCATTTGTCCCCCTGGTGAAAAATAAGACTTTAACCTGATCCTGAAGCGTAGCATGCCTCAGATGCATCACAATGTCCAAAAAAGCAGATGGCAGTCTAGCAGGGCAACAATTCTTTTTCTCAAAAGCTGAATAATACATGCATATCTTGCTGTGATCCAGCGAATTCAATAGCCTATAGAAAAGGATTGCTCTCAATGTAAACCATTTTGCTAGAGGCCGTACGCCTTCCTCAGGTCCAGTCTCCCATAAATAATTTGACTTCAACCTTCACATGCATAAAAATTGCAACTTGTTGGTTATGAAAGAGAACAGTGAGGATGCACTTTGAATGCCAATGTGGCGATGAATAAACAATGGCTCGCTGCTCCAGGAGCAATGCAGAGCTGCCAGGAGACATTGCTTAGAGTCCGCAGGCTCTCTTAATGGTTTTTGCCAAAGACCAAGCCTTTCAGTCAGCTGTGAATGGGAGGCTGTTTTGATCTGGGGGGGAACACTTTAATAATTTCTAACAATGCAACAATTCCCCAGACACTTTGGACAACCTTGGCTGATTCCCTCTGATTATTCTACTGCCCTCAACTCTCTTTAAACCATGGCTTAAATGGGCTTTCCGTGGCTACAAGCTTAAGGTATATAAGTCTAGTATCACACTTGCTTTTAAAGCTCGTCTTCTACAGCTAATTTCGCTACTACAGCTAACTGAAAGAGCATATCTTTGTGAATAAATGAGCTCTTTACACATTTCTACATCATATCCACGTATTTTTCTTTAATAACCTGCGCTGAAATTCAAAAGCAATACAAGCAATAAAATAGTCAGAATCCTCTGCAGTGTTTCAGAGCAGATATGAGATGTCTGAGAGGCAAATCAAAGTCTGTGATCTCCCCTGAATGCAGTAGGCGCTTATGTTGTTTCTGCAGTGCTACAGTGCCACCTGGTGATGAGCACACACCACTGTTAAAACTGCTCCAAGCGCTGGGACTCTCAGCCTGAGGGTCGGAATTAGAAAGATGGAATAAATACATATTTATTTAAATGATTTAATGAGTTAATTTAATTATTTATTCACATCATTTTCGAAATTGCTTTATATGATGACATATTTTGACTTCTTCACAGCTCAGATCTTTACTAAATTAGATAGTTAGTAGACTCTTTGACTAACGACTCTTCATATTGTATTTCCATAATGCCTGCTTAACTGGACAGAAAAGTATTGAATCTGCCAAAGTTCCCCAGTTTGCTTAAGAACACTATTGACACAAAATCTTGTTTTGACTGTTAAACCTGGTGGGATGAAGGTAGTGTCATGTTTCATGGTCTATTAGATCAAATCCTGGAATGCTCTTTTTAGTGCTCCAGTAGCTTCTCTTTCTCCAAACCCGAGCTTGCTGATTCACAAAGGAGTCACAGGTTATAACCTAAATTCCTGGGAAACTGACTTTACACATAAAATGTCAATTTGCAAGTCTTTGCAAGGGATTCGTTTATATGTCGTGAACCTTTTGTGACTCAGCAAAATCTTGTAAATGGCACCAGATACCAGAGTTAGCTTTTGGTGAAAAACTACAAGTATGAAAACATAGAGAAAGAAAAACAAAAAGGTCAGGGAGTGTTTAGCTAGAAAGACGTGAGCTTACCAGACCTCTGTGGCCTCATCTTCTAATAGATGCATTGTAGAGAAAGGCTAGGCATGTTACACTGGTGCACATCTACACATTTTGCTTTAGACTGTTTTTTTAGTGTTTGCCTGTCTCTTAGAAACAAAAACATAAGTGTGCCACCTATTAACCGTAGGCCAATTTAGACCTCAAAAGTCTTTTTTAAGGTAACAATTAGTGGTGCCAATTTACAAAAAGGAGAAAGGCATATCTCGTAGTAAGCAGAATTGTTTTTCCAAGACTGTCGAGACCCCTGGAAATTAATGGCTTTCATCTAAACTAATTAAAGTCTTTCTTCAACAGCGCTGCGGCCTATTGTTGCATTGTGGGTAATGTAGGTGCCATGTATTGATAAATAACAGGAAGAAAGTAACGTCTCTGGTTCCTAAGCATCCATTTTTATATGTTAACGCTTACTACT
Source organism: Tylochromis polylepis (assembly GCA_015107715.1). Classification (NCBI taxonomy): domain Eukaryota; kingdom Metazoa; phylum Chordata; class Actinopteri; order Cichliformes; family Cichlidae; genus Tylochromis; species Tylochromis polylepis. Next base: position 4,040 of record VVHJ01036135.1, on the reverse strand, counting down.
GAGTAACGGTTGAAGGGATAAAGTAAAGCAAAAAGATGCATATACAGTATCTCAAGTCATGTCCTCTAAATATATCCATAAAATAAGAGTTTGACACACTGTAATCATTGATAATATATCTTTATTTTTTTTCTTTACTCTCACTAAAATAACTCAATTAACATGTCTTAACAGAATATCCTCATCTACATTAAGAATTTAAAAGAGCATTTTTAAAATGAATAAAACATCGCATTTCATGTAAAACACCACACTGCTAAAAGTTCCCCATGAAGAGCAAAGAAACTTCCATTATGTGACAAAAGCACAATGCCATACAAAATACACTTTCACCGAACTGCATGAGCTGACTTGCATGTATATCTCAAGCGTATTTTGCCGTGGTGCGTTTGACCTTAACAAAAAAAAAGAAAAAAAAAAGAAAAATAGCACTCATTGTTATTTTGCAATATACAATGTGTGATAAAGAAAAAGAAGCGAGAGGTTAGAAAGCACAAGGTTATCTTCCATTTTATCAACCCTCCCAAAAAGTGCTAATTTGGAATTTAAACAAAGATTCTGAGCAAGCCGTTTCTTACAGAAAAAAATATATACGCTGTATATCAAGAGGCTTCATGTATACCACGTTAAGACAATGTGTTTCATACACAGTTATCCTTAAAAGTGCTTGTTGAAGTCTGAGCAGACTAGAATAAAAAACAAATGTACAGTACATTGGCCACATGTTAGATGTGTGTTATTTATAGAAATATACATTTAAAATGACTGTTATTTTATACACATTCTAAACTTTAAAATCATATTAATAAAACCAGTTAATTTACCTTGTCATCCCTTGTTGTGTTACTTAGACATTAAATAAAATCTTTTCTTTTTTAACACATTTTCTTCTCATCATGCTTCTTAGTGTTTACACTCTTTAAATTTAATACAATGCCTGCATATGATTCATTTGCTGCCTTCTAGCTTCCCTGGAAGCCACTGGAAAAACTGGAAAAATATGAAACCGCCACTAACGCTGGCAGTATGATCCCCAGCAGCAGCCTCACTTCACACTTTTTGTAGCAGCTCCTGAAGGTTAAAATAAACACACTTTCAAAGCAACAGTCTGTTGGTCTAGCTGAGGATAAAGTGCTGTTCTCCTTTGGCCCCGATGTGGAATCAGATAAAAAAACAACAACAACAAAAAAAACAGTGGTCAGAATCACTCGTAGACCCCGGCTTCTGATCTCAGTGCAGCATGATAAAAAGCCTCATGACCCAAAGCTTGGGACAACAGTCTGTGCCCGCGGGGGGACACGCAGCCCTGGCCAGGCAGATATCCTGCCACGGCTTTAACGGATCTTGTGGGTTTAGGTTTGGGTGCTGCGTAATACCCTTCCATGTGGTCATATTGTGTGGGCCTGACTTTAGTGCTCTGAGTCCTTCTGTTGGAAAAGGATCCCAGATGTTCGGGATCCATTTGGGATTTGGCATGGTAATGGTAGTAGTGACGGTTTTCTCTGGTGCTCTGGGACCTCCCGGGTCTCCTGAGGATGCTGGGTTTCACGATACCAGAGTAGCTGTTGACAGCGTTGGTCATCATTAATCGATCCTGGTCATGACCTCGCGTATGGCTTCTGTCATTGTGCTCGACGGTCTTAAAGTTAGGACAGCCTCTTTCTGGAAGCGAGGGGACTTTGCGAAGCGGTGGCTGCTGAGAGGAACGCTCTTTGATGTGAATCCGCCTGAAAGGCCCCGAGTCCGCACTTGACCGGTGAACGCACTGCCGCCTGGTGACCTCGGGGTCTACCTGTTGGGACCTCTGGGAAGTCGGGGATGTAAGGATAACATTTTGTCTTTCCATCTTGTCAGCGGAAAGGAGGCAGGCATTTCCAGGGTCTGACTTGCTTCTTGTGTGTGCTATGTCTCTACTTCTTGTGTCAGCTGGCGAGATGGGGCTCTCACAAGGAGACGCAGCTGGATATGTGTTTTTATGTCTGGATTTACTCTCCTGCATGACTGGTTGATATACGACTCTTTCAAAAACTTCTGCATCTCTCGCCTCATAAACAACAGTGTCCCTGCTTTCTATGAAAAGCTCTCTGTTCACAGGGGGGACGCGCTGAGGAGAGTAGTTGTAGTAATCTGATTGTCCGCTTTCTCTCGTGGAACGCACGGTGTAAGACTTACTGTGTCGGATACCGCTTTGCCGGCAGGGCTCTGCGTAATAGCGAGAGCCATCTACTGGGTTCACATTTGAATAGGGACTGTAGTGGTAGTCAGCATGTGTGTTCTCAAACTGCGGCCGCACAGGATGAAGACCAGTCTGAATTAGCCTCTGATAAGGTGCTTCCTGGCCTGCTGTCTGCTCGACATAAAACATGGTGTCAGGGGGCAGGACTTCTGTCTCTGCCAACTCGTAGTGACTAATCTGAGGGGCATGGAAGGAGCGAGCCCTCCGGATGGCCGGGTGCCCGACTACTCTATCATCTGACCTCTGCCACTGGCCTTGTTGCCTGTGGCAGCCACTGATAAGGTGCTCATCTCTATGGTATCGTCTGTACTGAGGTGACAAAGGGTGCCTTAAACCTAAACTGCTGTAGCGGCCTTCAGAGGACTGCCTGTACAAGCCTTTTGGCCCAGAAAGGTGAAGTGGCAGAGCATCAGGCCGAGGACAGTGAGGTGCAGGCATTCGTGCTGCCTGAACTGGTCGGTGATGATGATGATGATAATGTTGATTACTGTAGACATCCTCAAGCATGCCGAGCGGCGTCTCCTCTTCTGGGCTGTAATGTTGCGTTAAGGAGGGCTGTAATGGACGTGGAAACACCTCCTCAATGGATGCAGGCATGGAGGTCTCTGCCAGAACGGAGCGGAAATTAAAAACGTTTATCGAGTCCGGGTTGACATATCCAGGAGAAGCTGATGGGCTCTGAGGCGAGTAGACGGGCTGAGTGGGTGTTGAAACTCCAACACTCTGATAGGTGTGCTCTGTTTGTGTGACATCGCTAAGCTCTTTTTCCTCTCTGCAGTCCCTCCTCTCAGCGCTGCCTTCATCCAAGCTCCCTGACCCAAGCGGACTGACATTAGGAGTGAAATTGCACATGCTTTCCTGTCCGTCAGTGACCTGTAGCGACTCTGAGCAGAGGTGTGCAGGCAGGAAATGAAGAGGATGAGAGTAGCAGTGGGTCTCCACAGGGCTGTGCACTGATGTTTGCCACTGGGAAGCAGGGGAGACATTAGAGCCGCTGTACTCCTGGGGATATGCTTTGAGATCAAGAACTGAGGGTCGTAGTGGTCTGTCCTGGACGTGAGATGCTTCCAGTCTGTGAAGCGGATACACAGGGACATTGCTTCTTCTTTGGGAGCCACTGCTGGCCTTTTGGGCAGTTTCAGCCAGAGCCAAAGCCAACTTGCGTGCAGCACTCGTCAAGGGAGGGTGAGGAGGGAGAACAGAGACTGAACTCATAAGTCTATCTGTTCCTGGGGAGGGATAAGACAAACAACGCTACAGTATGACAGGACAAACAAAGCTATGGTAAGACATGATGGGACAAGACACAAAAGCTTTCATAAGAAACTAAGAAATGCATTCTTATTTAAATATTCTTATTTAAATAACCACTAACTTTACAGTATAAATTACAGTGGCTAGCAAAAGTATTCGGCCCCCTTGAACTTTTCCACATTTTGTCACATTACAGCCACAAACATGAATCAATTTTATTGGAATTCCACGTGAAAGACCAATACAAAGTGGTGTACACGTGAGAAGTGGAACGAAAATCATACATGATTCCAAACATTTTTTACAAATAAATAACTGCAAAGTGGGGTGTGCATAATTATTCAGCCCCCTTTGGTCTGAGTGCAGTCAGTTGTCCATAGACATTGCCTGATGAGTGCTAATGACTAAATAGAGTGTACCTGTGTGTAATCTAATGTCAGTACAAATACAGCTGCTCTGTGACGGCCTCAGAGGTTGTCTAAGAGAACATTGGGAGCAACAACACCATGAAGTCCAACGAACACACCAGACAGGTCAGGGATAAAGTTAT
>VVHJ01036134.1:0-13231 GCA_015107715.1 Tylochromis polylepis | reverse complement strand
ACAGTAAATGTTCATTTAAAATCCCCAAACAAACAAGTGAACAAGTCAAAAGAATTAAAATAATACATTCAAATTAGATCCATTAAAGTGTGACTGGATTTAATTTCATCGTGAGAAAGAAATCAGAGACACGAAAAATATTTTTAAAAATAAAAAAGCAGAAATGATTTTTCTGTCAAAAATGCTTCTCTTAAATAAAACAGTACTGCACTGAGAGCTTTTCACAGCCTGTAAATAAATAAAATGAAGAGTAAAAACAATTCAAATGCACAGCTTCTTCTCATTGTCCACTCCATTTATGTCTTTTTCAAATGAAATCTTTGTTATTTATTGTTCTCATAAAGAGCAAGTAAACAAAAAAATAAACAAAATCACGATAAATCCACTGACACGACTGGCTCTCATTTTCGGAGCTGGAAGAACCCGGAAAGAGACGAATGGCTGTTTCTTCGAGGAGTTCATGGTTTCGTTGAATCTGTGCCGGTTTGAAGGTGAAGCTGATATTTGAGGGAAATAGAAACACTAGAATCCAAACTGAGTGCAGGATTTTAGTTTTAGGAATCAGTGAATCGACTTGGACTCTTACAGTTTTTATCTTGCGTCCAGCGTTTGTGTTCATTCCTTCAGTGAATTAAAGCACAGAAATGAAGATTTGTGCATGACTACATCTGCAGGCAACGAAACAGCAGCATTAAAAAATCTTTCGACACGTTGGCCTGGAGTGACGCACTGAGTAAACTCTGCAGATTTCTGAATGAGCCCTGGTTTACACAGTGCATGGATCTGGATTTGTTACTTAAAAAAAACTGTGTATACAGAGGTGTGCACGTAGCTGGGTGACCTGCATTCACCAACGAAGCTGAAATCATTTTTTGGTCGAGGAAAAATGGTCAAACACAAACAAACAAATAAATAACAACAATAATAATAAATCAATCAATCAAAGGCAACAAATAAACGTGCCGGGGAACCACTCAGACTGGATGATTGAGCTGGACGTGAAGGATGAGTTAGTTAATATTGGAGCAACCGACCGGAAATAAAACCAACCAAAACACCCAAACAAAGTGACTATCAAAATAAAACAGGAGATTACTGATGTGAAGGCTGAGAAAGGTGGAAGGACGACGACAAAGAAACGTGAGATTAAAAATCTGACATGAAAATGAGTTAAACAAGCCTCAGAGTCTTCACAGAAAAACACGCACTGAAAACAGGAAGCCGGCCTTTCTTATTGATCCAGGTCACACGACCGATCAGAGCTGTGTGTGATTATTACTCCTGAGAATCAGAAATCAACGACTCTAATCGCTCCGATCTGCTGTTTCACTTGGGAACACCAGGGGGCGCAGTTTCCTGTGACGTTGAATAAATCTGAGCGTGTGCCGCCTGTTTGAGGCTCAGATGCTGCGACGAGTCCCGTCCCGTGGCTGAAAGTGGCTCGGATAGATCGGGGGGGTGATGCCCTCTCTGCACTGAATCATACTTGTTATTAATCTCTGGCTCTCTTCCACAGCAGATGGCCGCCCCTCCCTGAGCCTGGTTCTTCCTGTTAAAAGGGAGTTTTTCCTTCCCACTGTCGCCAAAGTGCTTGCTCATAGGGGGTCATATGATTGTTGGGTGTTCCTCTGTATGTATTATTGTAGGGTCTACCTTACAATATAAAGTGCCTTGAGGCGACTGTGGTTGTGATTTGGCGCTGTGTAAATAAAATTGAATTGAAAGATGATGCAGGTGCACCATAGCCATGCTAGGAATCACTGAAAACAGAAAACTGTAGACTGCATGTGTTTCTTCATGTTCACTGATGCAGGCGTGCGCTCACAGTGGATGTGCCTATAAATGAAATCGGCTTTTACTTTCAGAGACAAGGATCTGAGTGAGCCGTCACTCAGGTGAGGGTCATGTGACTTGTGCCAGGTGAAGTCTGAATGGAGTCTGCATGCACTGACACTCGGCTCAGCAGGATAGTTCTGTGTCTCACTGCAATAAACTCTCAGATAGGCGAGAGCATGAAACCAAAGACCATCGGGAGGTTACAGTCAGTGCTGAGACGAGCCTCATAATTGAACTAATTACAGACAAACAGGCTTTAATTGGAACACTTCTGATTAATTAATTAGGGAGCGGTCCAGCTCCCATCTACAGATGAGAATATCATCGAACACGTGCAGAGAACATGTGCTGCGATAAAAGGACGATGCTATCAGGAACTAATTACAGCCATCTGTGTGACAGAGCGCCGAAGAAACTGACGGAATCAAACCGGCGGAAAAAAGAGGAAAACGTCCGAGGACGCCATGTGACTGAGACCATCGCGCTCAGGCTGACAGAGCAGCAGCACGTCTCCGCCTCCACTGTTGTACTTGTACTGCAGTACTGTGTACAGCTCGAACTTCACTGCAGATTTCTGACAGTTTCTGAAAACAACACTAATGAATCCAGAGGAAAGGGCGGGTGGAGCTAAATCCGACTTTAGTCTGTTTGTTTCGGAGCGTTTTCCTCCACATGTCACTTCCTGTCCGTGTGTGTGCGTCTGCTGGCCGATAATTGGTTAAAAAACACAAAGAGATGAATAAATTAGCTCATCTCAGCGTCTCTGCGACTGTTTCCTGTTGCCGGGCTGCGACGATGATGGTGATGATGCGTTGTTACCATGGTAATTGCTGAAGCAGAACAGTTGGAGACAGGCGGGGTCACAAAGGTCAGCCATCACTGAACCCCCCCATAAAGTTCGGGGTTTGCTTTTATTTCTTTTTCTCGTTAACTTTTTTCTCTTCGTCTCAAAAACCAGACGACGATCCCTGAGCTCTGATTGGATGCTGACCTTCTGTCCTGCCCGGGCTTATCCAATGAGAGCTCAGATTGGGTTTCTCTTTTACCTCCTTCCTCTCCCTTATTTTCATGCTTCATTCAGACCGTGTGTCGTCTTCTTCATCCTTGTCATCAGTTTGTTCTTCTTGTTTTTGTCTCGGTCTCTCTGTATTTGTTTCCCGCTCCCTCTTCTTCTTCTTCACGTCCTTTGTTTCCTCCTCTTCGGTCCCCGCTGACCCTCGTGTCCTCGCTGTGATAATGAAGTGTCTTATTAACGGCAGACACTGTTAACGTCTCCTAACGCAGCCTCCGCGCCCACTGTTTGGCTTTTAATGACACTAATGCATTCAGTCTCTGCTTCCTGCTTCCCGGCCAATCACTGGAAAATCTCCTCTTCTCAGGACAGCACAGTGAGGTCAGCGGCAGCCAATCAGGGAGCGGCAGCTGAGCGGTGGAGGTCAACGAGTTGTTTAGCAGCCGTGAAGTGAAGAGGCTCTGTGCTAATGAAAGTGAAGTGCAGACACGGAGGTTTGTTCAGGCTGGATTTTCTCCACAGGGCTGAAGTTTGTTTCTGGGTTTAGCAGATAAACACAAGGTCAGAGGTCAGAGGTCATTTGGACACACTGCTCATTTTTTTGTCTCACATCCTGAAACATCTGTCCGACCCTGAGGAAGCTTTATTTCTTCCAGTTAGTTCGGAGGTTGTGTGCAGGTGTAACTTGGTTAAAAAGGTTCAGGGTGAATCCTGCTGGATGGGACAACAGCACCACCTACTGTCTCACATGTCACCCTGCACTAGTAATGGCAAAGGATTGTGGGTAAGTCCAGCGTGGAAGCTCTGCTTATTTCCGTCATGCTTTTTTAAAGAGAAATCTTTATCTGTGAGTGAACTCTGAGGTGATGCTCACGCTGTGACCTCTCTACTGCCCAGCTTCATTTCTGACCTATAACTCAAACATAACGGGGATCGCAACACTCATTTAAATGCAACGAGGCAGCAGCTGCAGGATGAAGCTGTAACACACACACACACACACACACACACTGAAGATAAACCCAGTCGGCATGAAGACACACATGAACACACTCTGAAAGTTCTCAGAAATACAGCTTCTAATCCACCCAGCAACACAGAGAAAATATCCTGATAACACACACACAAACACACACACTCTGAGGATAAACCCAGCTCTAATCCTGCTCAGGTGTAGGATTACAGGATCTTATTGGCTGCTGGTTGTTGTTTTGGACAGGTTTCTGTGAAGATGGCGTTCCTCAGGGAAGGATTCTGGGTCCTCTTTTCATTTGAAATCCTCCTGGTTGAATATTGATTTGCCATTTCTTGGGTTAAAATACACGTGTATGTTTTCTACCAGTGGCTTCTATTATGTAATGTGCCTCTACCACCACAAGGTGGAGCACCTAGAAACCTCTGTTTGCTTTGTTGGGGGGCAGCTAGTCTGAATGTTTATAGACTTCACACTTTAAAGACCAGACCAGGAAGTAAATTTCTCCGGCGTGGGATTAAATAAAGTCTATGTCTATGAAGCAAGCATCTACAGATGCCTAAACTCTGAAAACGCGATCACGTTCTGTTGTTTGGGGCTAATAACTCCCAGAGTTATCTAAAGCAGTGTTTCATGGGAAACATATAGGGAATATTACCCAGAATGCATTGTTTTCAGACCAGTTTGAATGCTAAATGGGGGAGGGGGGTGTTCATAATGGACATTAGCTTGGCTAACATCCTGCTCTCACCCAGCTCTTTCTCCAAATACACAGGTGTAAATATAACAGTTCGAGCTGCAGGCTGACCTAGTTTTACCAAAAAACTGAGATAAACTGAATTTTACTACAGCTCCACTTTCACCAGCAGAAAACTGACTCCACTGAAGCTCACTGTTCAGAAGACTTGTCTTTAAATACAAATCATACATAATAACCTGCTCGTCTGACTGACCGTGAACACACTTTCAGAGAAGATATATACATGACACACCTGTGACACACCTGGCCCCATAAATAAATGATGAAGAGTTCAGGTAAACATAAAAAATAAACCTGATAAATCAGGAGCTCAGTCAGTAAATGCAGGTAAATTAGGTAAATGTTGAGTTTTCCATCGTTGCTGTGATAAAGAACTTTTAATTTATCTCATATAATCGGTGATCATTTTCATTATTTTCATGTTTTGTGATGAATACAATTAAAATAATATATATTTGTTTTGTGAAGATGATTAGTACAGTTTGTTTGTGTCCTGTTTAACTTGCAGATTCAGATGAATCTCTGTTCTTAATGTGATAATAAAGTTCATTTTATCATATTATTATATTTTATTATTAACAGTAACAGCGAGCCTTTAAATGAAGGAGCAGAAGAAGAAACTCTAATAAAACCCTGGATGTCGTCTCATTTCACACTGTCTGCTTTTATTTCGGGGAAATGTTGAACTCTCCGCTCTGTTTGAACGTCTTATTGCTGCACAGCGACCAAGCTTCAGCTTCTTATTTCATCTTTCCCCGTAAGAGCTCCCGTTCACAGCTCAGAGCATACATACATACATACATACATACATACATACATATTCATCTTTTTATGAAGAAACATCCTGCAACCTCTGAACCCAACACACAGTGCTTTAGTCCTAAAGTGACTCTGAATAAAGAGCTGGTTTTTAAGAGTGGAAGTTGCTCTTGACAGCACTCGGCCTCTGGCTAGTTATGACCCAGGAACTGTCAAACCAGTCCAGGCCCTCTCAGACTGTGCCAGGTGTGGTATGATTGGAGAGCACTGTCTAATGTTACGGCCTCTTAAATATTTAAGGTTATTTCCACACTTTTAACATGTCACAGTGGCCGTGTGATTGACAGACTGAGCACTGCTGTTCATGTTATAATTAATCAACGTTTAATTGTTATTTCCTGGAGTGAGCGGAGCTGCTGACGATGTGAGCACGAGTCACTGTGACTGTACTGAAATGGGCTGCAATGTGTGCAGGATCATCTCCTCAGGTGTTTGAGCTCATCTTTAAGTTGGAGATAACTGGTTATTTCTCTTTTTCTCAGGCTAATGTGCAGAATCAGGATGGACACTGATCCACTGCTGGAAGAAGAAGGATAGAAGATTTTATTCACCCTTTGTCTCTGCCTCCAGCCATCCTCACACCCGCTGAGTAGTTTTTACTGCCTGAGCAAAACCAAAGTTCAAATCAAAGTAGAACTAAACTTAAACGTAATAATGATTGTTCCCTCCAGCCTCTAAATTCAGAAATTTCCTCCCTTTAATCCAAGAAATGTGAATGCACAGCTCAAAGTGTGTTTGTTACTTGGCATAAAATCTAACATTCGTTTCACAGAGTTAGAGATAAAATACAGAAACTTACTGTGAAACCTGCTCAGTTTATCAATCTGATGCAGGTCTGCTTCAGTGTAAGTGATGTGAACACACAAAGTCTCCTGTGTTCACATCACTTCCTGGACGTTTCCTAAAATCTACTGATTTAGGAAGTTTCTGCAGGAAATTGAGTGAGACGATCATCAGGAGGAGGAAGACTGTGTCAGCCTTCATCTCCAAAGCTGTAAATCAGCTGATTTACTCTGTGATGTCGTCACAACACACCACTGTATAGTCTGAATGTGTGTGTGTGTGTGTGTGTGTTCCTCACACACCTCCAGCAGGTAAATTGGTGAGACCTCACCTCCAGCCCCTGCTCCCTCTGCTCCTGCCCTGTGATTGGCTGAGCTCTGTTTAGACTGACACGTCTCCAGAGTGACAGATTGATGAGACAGCCGCCTCCACACACACACACACACACACACACACGCTGCACATCTTATTTACATGTTCAGGTTTGAATCCAGAGGCAAACCGGTCTGAGCCGGCTGAAATGATACAGGGACTCTGAGCTGGTTGGCGATATCAGCTGCAGACGTTCAGCTTCCTTCTGTTTATGTTAACATCACGTTTTGTTGTTGAGTCACGACAATGGTCAGCTCGTCCCTGTGAAGGTTAGTCAGGAGAAGAAAGAGGCGTGATGAGCAGACGTGTAACGACAGGAGAAAAAACACTAATGTTGGTTCGAGGTGAGCGACTTCCAGCGGCAGTGAAGGATACAGCGGATTGACACATGAGGGGAAGGCGGATTCATTACAGGCTCACCTGCACTAATGCTTGTTAATGCACCTCTGAAATGGAGTGTGAAGCACTTTGTGATATTTTTGTTGAAAGGTACGATCTTAATGAAAGTTTACTTTATTGATGGGCTCAGGATCTGTGGATCACTGTAACTTTCACTCTTGGTGTACGACCGCAGGTCATAAAATTCAGAGGGTAGAATACAGCTGCTGCCACGCTGCAGCGCCTTCAGCAGCTGCACATGCTCAGATCATCCATCTGAGTAAGATGGTGGAAGCAGACATGGATGTAGATGTCTGAGATCAGCTCTGATCCTGAATGGAAACACATACTGTGTCACAGGGGTAGAACGGACTCAAGCGCAGACCAGTGAGTTTTCAGAATAAGAGTCACAAGCTTTATTTACAACACACCAGGTGAGACTATGTACAGTGCAGGGGAAGGGATCTCCGGGGCTCTAGGGAAAAAGGGGAAACGGGTCCAAAACACACACACCACGCTCAGGCTCTCCACACTCCACTCCCTCGTCCTCAGACACTCGCGCTCACGTTCTATTCTGCTCCACTCCACACCACTCTGCCAGCCTTCCGGGAAACGGGTCAGGAAAACGGGACGGGTCCAGGGACTACACAACGATCCAGCGACGAACTCCACTGAACCACCATCTTAAATAGTGGCACAGGCAATCACACAGGTCCTGTAGCAGGTGGGTGATACACCAGGTGCGTGGGCCAAGGGCAGGAACCTAGGAGAGCTCCGCCCGGGCAGACAGAGGAGGAACAGGGGAGAGTGAGAGAAAAAACACAAAAAACAACATGTAGCCTCTAAACTAGGTCAGCCCAGGAGGCACGGAGACCATGACAAATAATAATGAAGGAACTTCATAAAGTACTGTATCTGTGTCTCATAACAGCTGATAGTGGTGTTAAATGCTGGTTACAGTGACTTTCAAAGCCTTACTGTGGCTCGGATATGGCTGTTTTCTGCACGCAGCTCTTGCCTTACAGTTACAGCATACTTGGTGGCGGTGTAGAAATGGATATCAGCAGCAGGAAAGACTTTATGACCACTCAAGCTGCCACAGAAGAAGATCAGCATCTATCAACATATTCTGATCAGATCTCAGAACTTCATACGAAAGCCTAATTGATGGAAATGCAATTAATTGATTATTTATTATTGCAGTCATACAGTATTTGGCTGAATGATGCAAGAAAATCTGTATCAGGTCTAAAGTCTCAAAAATGTGGATATAATCTATCATCGATTATTTCTTTAAGTCTTAAACATGAAGGATGGAGGAAGCTCAGTTCTGCTGTTTGTATCTGTGATCTCATTCTTTCAGTTACTACACAGAGCTAAGCAGCAGGTGAGGTCACTTTGACATATAATACTGTCAGGGAATAACACTTCAAAATTCTTCAACTCATTCACATGGGGCAGCAAGTCATTCCTAAAGCCTAGATTGTACTCCATTGCAGACACGAACAACTGGGGACCTGACAGCCAAGTAGTCATCCTGCTATACTTTGACGACACCCACTTGAAGTCCACTTCCTGGGGAGCATGCATGTTTGGTGCACTGTAATGTAAGTTCTCCACAGCCAAGTCTGTAAGGTCACAAAAAACAGGCAGGCACATGGACATCTACAAGGACCCTCACGCTGTCTGACGAAATTTATGTGACTGTGACCGCAGCAGACCCTAGTGGACTCATGGATGAAAGAAAGTATTATCCCTGCTTAACCTGATTCAACCTTCCAAGCTGAGATGCAGGCCTCGGCCTGTGAAGTGCTAATTGTCAACACAACCACTTCACACTCAGCTGCAAACTGCACCAGCACAAGCTGAAGGTCATTGCTCAATGAAGCCAACAAAACACCTTCATCAGCCAAAAAACAAAGATGACACCACCAACTCGACACCCTCCACACCTTAGATGCACCTACAAGTTCTGTCCATAAAACTTATGAACAGAAGCAGTGACAAAAGGGAGCCCTGTTAGAATCAAATGCCCCCAATTCCAAAAAAGCTTTCAGTACCATTGTGCAGGGACTGGATAGTCTGCGACAATAAGCCTGCTATCCCATATTCATCAAGCATACCCCACAGGACCCTGTGACGTTGTGTGATCTCACAGCCAGTTTGTCTGCTGTGAGAAAAGGTCTTTTTGCAGTGTTTGCAAAGGTTGTCTTCATAATCGCTATCTGAATCATGATAAAGATTCTATAAAAAGATATTTACCTGATGATTATATCTACAGGCTTCACAAGCATGTCTGTTACTGTCCGTCAGTAAATAAAACAGCACCTGTTTATGTTTATGATGTGCCCATCGTCCACATTTCTCTCTTTCATTGACTGATACTCTTCACGTGTGCAGATACTCAATGCAAGAAAGTTCACCTGCAAGAGACCGAGTAGAAAAAAAGAAAAAAAAACTGTCTGTAATCTACACCCTCTACATTGGCACATGTACTCGTTACTTCATGTGTCCAAGGGAACGATGAAAGGGAAACCATTTTTAGCCACTTTTGTGTAACAGTTTATCTTTCTCATCTATTGTGTTTGTGATTTCTTATTTATTTTAATGAGCTAGGTTGTTTTTCATGTTTTGGCTGTTTCAACACATTAATTTGCCAACCTTCTGAAACAAATAACAACAACTAAGGATCGCTAAACTAAAGTGATCATCTGTTTTCAATGCAATGTTCTGCCTTGAAGAAATCCCAGACTCTCCTCCTCGTAGGTCAAGTCACACTTGAAAAGCACCAAAACACCAGGGTGGCTGGCACTCTGCTGTCAGTTTCTGAAACCAAAAAGAAAAAGATGACAGTCAGCTTCGCAATCACATTTGTGCATAAATGTCTTTCGGATGATTTTTAATCGTTTTACAATGGTGGGCACATGATTACATCAATTCTGGTGAATGAAAAAGTGGATAAAGGGCAGTCACTTAGAACCTTAATTTGCCCCAGTACAGCTGAATAGTTTCAATCAACTTTATCCAGTTACCTTCAGAATCACTGTCACACATGAGAGTTTATTCCAGTTGTCTTGATATATTGCCTGTGTGGGTGGACTGGACATTAGGTTGTTTTTGCCTGGCATGAACATTCAACTTGATCAGCAAGGGGGTTTTCTGTGCTGTACCACTCTGAGACTAGTTTCATGTTAGAAACTGCCAGCAACCCCTAGAAACCACTTGACAACCATCACAAAATACATGCTTTTCCCTAGCGACCGGTTGTTGCTAGAGTCACTGACTGGTCTCTAAACCTGTGTGACTGTGGAATATGCTGTTTGATATATGAGTTTTCACACTAGATGCCACAGCCCCAAAGAGATTTATGTTTCCTTCCAGGATTGAACAAGGGCTCTTTCACTTGTTAAACAAATGTGCAAACCACTAAACTATGAAGCCATGCCTTTAGACCATTTAGACCAATTTCTAAATAACCTTTCTTAGCAGAGATTTCATGAAAAAATACCACAATTACTCCGTGACATTAGACAGTAATAATATCTTTGAGAGGTTCCAGTCAGGGTTGCATTATTCTCATAGCACTGAGACCATTTAAAAATGCAATTAAGCCACATAAAGTAAAAACTTTTTGTAAGCTCTATAAAGACTTGCCTTCCAGAGGGAACCAGTGTGAAAAGGTGGAGGTTAAGATGAGAAGTGTACTTGATGATGTTTGTGGCCCAAACATCATCTGAATGTTGGCAGTCCTCTGTGCTGATATTATGACTCTCTCAAGAGTCTCCCTGTGTGGCCTGAGTGCAACTGGCATACCAAACCAGAATGCCATAGCTGAGTATTTCCACTGAGCTACAGTAGAAGGACACCAGCAGCTCTTTGGACAGGATGGCTTTCCTCAGTGTGCTCATGAAGCAGAGCAGCTTCTGTGCCTTTTCACCAGAGAGTTTGTGTTCAGAATCCACATGAGATACAACCGAGCAATTTGTTGGCCAAAAAGTTTTGATGCAATACTTGAAAAATATGAGTGAAACTCTTATTTTTCAAATAGAAGTTCTTTAGAGACACAGAAGCTCCTATCTCAATCATCAATTTATTTTTCTTTATGCTTGCCCCCCATTGAACATATAATTCAGAGACACAGTGTCTCTGTTTTTTGTTGATGGCATTCAGATATACCTACCATTTGGTATTTGATTTGACACTGTGTATGCAGAGTTCTCTTAATGAGTTTCTTTGTGAAGTCCAACACTGGATGTCAAATATGGTTCTCTAGCTAAACTCTAAAAAATTCTTGTCATTGGACAATCCAGCTCCTGGATGTACACATTTCGCCCTCTGCTGGCCAAATCTGTTTCTTATTACAAATACGATCTGTTTTAATATTTAAAGACACTCAGGGTAATTTCCATGCTTTTATCTCCTCATGCCTCCATTAGTGTCACAGCTTTTTAACTTGTCTTAACAGAAAAAATCCACTGAATGACTGCAGACTTTCTCCCAGTAGAATTGAGAATATATTTTACTTTTAAGGCCCTTCATGGCAGTGCTCTTAGCTAGATCTTTGAAAAAAAAAAAAGATGTTTTATGTGCTGTAAAGGTTAAAAAAAAATTAAAGTGGGTGGAGTGTTTGTGATCAGTCCTCAATCATTTCCTTTAAGTCATGTCTTAAAACATATTTCCAGAGAAAAGTCTTTTTCAATTTTACCTGAGCATTAACTCAGATATGATCCCTGGTTTTACAACAATATACAGGTCTTCATTAAAACCAGTGTGAAGGAATTTATAGCAACCACAATGAGTTGCCTTTTCTAATAAATCATTTTCAAAAACTCAAACAACAAGTTTGACAAATTAAATAAACTTAGTGTAACTTTGATAAGAGTCATAAATAAAGTTAATCTATGTTCAGCTTTCAAATTTCTTCTGAGCAAACCTGGATTTTTCCGACGTGCCTGGCGCAGCCCACTACTTTCATACCGAGCCGGACCAGCTCTGCGGCTACAGCCGCCCCAATCCCGACTGAGGGTCCGGTCACCAGAGCCACTCTGCCCCACTAGCGTTCCATCACACCTCGGACACCGGTAACCTGCTACACGCATGAAAGCATCACAAGTATGAAGAGAGGGGCGGAGACTCTGAAGCAGTGACGCCGGGAGACAAACCGCAAATATAACACATGATCGATCATGACCATGAACGTCTCACGTTCTAAAAACGCGTCATACGTCTCTGGGCTGCCTTCATGTTAGCTCCAAACTATAGTTAAGTATTTATATAATTTCTGTTATTGATAGATAAACTGCTAAAGTGCTAACTTCAATGCCCATACTCCCATTTCTTAAACGAAAACTTTATTTATTTTATCTTAAAGGGATATATCAACCATTTTCTGTTTGTTATCCCAGCACACTTCTTTGCATCAGGCACTACAACTATAAAACCTAGAGAACTTGTTAGATTATGTCACGATCCTGGGTCTCTGACCCAGCGTTTTGAGTTTATTCTGTATTTATGAGTTTCTTATGTAAGGTTTGTGATTATAGGTTCTTGTGTTATTCTTATTTAGGGTCTAGTTGAGTTTTAGTTTAGCCATTATTATCATCTGTCTCCTTGGTTTTGTGTCTTGTTTCTTGTCTAATCTATCATGTTCCATGTCTGCGTGTCCTATGTTGTTAGGTTCTTGTTGTCATGTCTGCGTTTCATTATGACTCCTGTTTTATTTTGGAAAGAGTCTTGTGTTCACTGTCACTTTCCCTGTGGCGTCATGACGTTGTTTGTGTCAGCTGTGTTCCCGTGTGTTTCCACTTTCCCTAATTACCTCTTGTGTGTATTTAGTCTGTGTTGTCATTCAGTTTTTGTCAGGATGACTGTTCTACTCGCTCTCCTTCAAGTCATGTACCTCTCATCATAGTTGGTTCTCAGCTTGTCACAGTTATTTGTTTTCCCAGTTTATGTTTTGCTTCGCCCAAGTTGATCTCACCTTGTACTTGTTTCTGGTGTATCATCCAATAAAGACTCGCTTTTGTTTAAACTCAAGTTCTGTTCTCCCGTGTCCGCATTTGTGTCCATATCTAAAATGCACCGGCTGCTCAGCCTTGACAGATTAATTCCTTCACTTTAGGGTGATATATGTTAGCGACATCTGAGAATTTTATGTCAACAGCACCTTTTAGAAATATATTTACTTAGAATTCAATTCAATTCAGTTTTATTTATATAGCGCCAAATCACAACAATAGTCGCCTCAAGGCGCTTAAATATTTGTACAGTAGATCGTACAATAATAGATACAGAGAAA
>VVHJ01036131.1:0-12069 GCA_015107715.1 Tylochromis polylepis | reverse complement strand
CCAACTTTTTAAAAAAAAAAAAAAAAAAAAAAGAAACCAAAAAAAAAAAAGGGTAAAAAAAAAAAAAAAGGGGGGGGGGGTGTATTGGATTTATAACATAGGACAAAATGGGTACAGGCCGAAGAATAAAGATAAGAATCATCTTATGGTATTTACCTTATTCAAATGAATGGAAATCAAACACAGAGACTAACAGGAAATGTTAAATTTTGTTACTTGCTTCAAGGATTCTCTTATGTAAACACTGATAGTCCGAGTTAACCTGTCTGTCTTTCTTCTGGCCTTCTTTGTAGACTCCCATGAGACCTGTGCCAGGTGACATCCAAAGACCTGACTATGCTGATCATCCCAGAGGTAACCAGATCTTTCTGTTCCTGCAGAAGTGATCTTTTTTTTTTCTTCTTTTTTAAAGCTGTAAATCCTTTTTGACATGTCACACTGTGCAGGGAAGTGCAGTTCATCAGAGGTACTCTGTACAAGTAAGAGGACTCATTCAGGCCTGTCACACTTTTAATAAATCAGAAATCAACCTTAGCTCCATTAGGTCCACACTAATGGGACATGATGAGCATAAGATGTGGTGTCTTGGTATAAAATAAGTTATCAGCAAGTCTCCTTTATTTAACTGATCTGCATAACTGATGTGGTCATTGGTATTTTAGTGGCAAGTAAGTTACTGATATGTTAATTTGTAAGAGTGTGTGGACATCAGCTAAGTGGGACAAAAGTGCACAGTGGGATATGCAAATCCAGATGATTACTACAATACATGAGTTAGAAACTAACGGCATAGATTTGGTAATGCATGAATGAGCACTGAGAGCTATTACCTGTTGAAGGCCCGTCTCTGTCTGTGTCTGAACAATGCACTCATCCATGCATGCGTGTTCTGCCATTTTTGCATGAATGCACAGATAAGCTAATACGTCTTGTGCTGTCAGCTAAAGAATTGTACACACGAGGATAGTCTGAACAGGCAGAACTTAATGAAGAGCCATGTCAGCAAGTTTTGTGCTGTAATTGAAATTCAGCAGTTTACTAGAGATCTCTGTCACTAGTTCATTTTTAATTATGCTTAAGTGGGCATATTTAATGTGATGACGCAACCGTGCCACTTTCAGCCACAACAACCAGTTTACAATTGAGCTCATGCATGAGAATCATTATCACATGGTTTATATTCAGATGCAGAATTAGATGTGTGCTCACTGTTTGGCCAGGATTATGTCTGCTTACTCGTTTCTAGTCTTCTCGAGTCCACTCAAAGGATAAATTCACACATGGGCATCTATGTTCTTATTCTTACATCATGGGCAGAACACGTTTTACATTGGATGCACTAGCTACTTAGTAACCTTATTGTGCAGATGTGGTTGGGCACAGACCGTTTTACACAACCCATCCACAGATTCAGGGTCCACTGTAGTGCCCTTACAGTGCTCCAAGCTCGCGTACAAGTCTCAGAAACTTGGCACACGTGGGCATCAGTGTTGAGCATCATTTTCAACTTCTAATAATGAAATTCGTGTTACTCACAACAAAGTAGACCCTACTCGCTGACAAGAAAAATGTAATCCTGCAGTTACCAAGTGGAGTTGAGTTGACAAGTGAGTGTTAGCCTGAGATACAATGGCTATGCTCTCTTTCTGTATTGCTTCTGTCCTTGCTCCTACTTTAAAAGATTTTCCTTGTTGGTAGAAGTCTGATTCCCGAACCATTTCCTAAAATCCAGCTCCAGACTCTAACCTTATTTTCAGCTGATGGTGTTGTTTAGCCTTTCCAACATACTGACTTCATCAGGATTTTAAGAGTGGGATGGAACAGAGGAGCAGCTCATCATGATTTGCTGTGTTGCTCAGTAGCCACTCCTTGGGGGTGCTGAAAAAGTGAGGACTTAACCTTTAAATATTCATTGATACATAAATCGTTACTTCTCCCACAGAGCTCACTGGACTGTTTTTAAATCCAGAACCTGCTATTTCTTGCCATGCTCAAGATCAATCAGTAAATCTGGATTTAAATATCTCTACGTAGACAAAGTATTGTGCTTAGTGCAGCTTGTTTTAAAGCTGCTGCATAAAGTATATGGAGATGTAGCACTTTGAAATCGGTGAACATCATGTAGGCACATCTGTACCGATGCCTTTTATTTCTAAGCTGGTGTTTGAAACCGGACTTGAATAGTCTTCTGTCTAATGTCCCTGTAATATCTCACGGCGATCTCTCTCCCTCGTTGGTGTCGGATTTATTGCAGGGAAAAGTCAACCTGCTGACAGCTCTGCTGTCACGCTGTGTTTTTTATCACCAGTTTGCTTCTTTTATGTAAATTATCACAAGCTGAGATTACTCTAACCTGCCTTATTTTACATCCATTTCTCTGGGCAAGTCGTTCTTTTTGCAGCCATGGCAACCTCTGCATCCGTGTCATCTGACTGCATAGATCCACACTCGGGTCGTCATGGTTACAGTCTCCTTTCATTCTCCTGTGATGCCAATTCAGGGAGTGAAGCACAATTGATTCAGGACAGTGTTTCCCAACATTCTGTAGCTTGTTAAGTCAGAACTGGAACTTTTTTTAATAACTTGTTAAACATTTTTTATTTCCTCAAATAAACCCATAATCCGAAGTGGGTCTAACTGCAGAAAATTGACTTTGTCATAGCTGGGGTATTTTAAAAGCCTCTGCATTGTCATAACAGTTATAAAGAATAACCATCGGAGAGCTGTTTAACAGTTTATTGTTTTGTAAAGATTTTCCAAATGGTTCCAGTAAGGTAGCTGACTCATACAGATTATTAAATGGATTTAAATGGTAACTGGTAAATAGGGATGCTTTAATATCTCAAATGTGGACAGTAAGCATCTTCAAATCAGCTGGTACACATCAACAAGCTGCACAACCCAAAATGAAAAGACTGAAAAATGCCTGATCCAGGCCTCTTATTAGTTGAGGCTCGGTCTCCCTCCAGGGCTGAACACAATCATTTTCAGCAGTGATTTTCATTATGAAAACATAATGTACACACTGTCCTTTTCTCATACTCCGCTTCTTCTCAGAACAGGTGTATCAAAGCGCATTAGTAAGTCCAATTGATTTGCATTGTCACACTGTGGCCTCTTCAGGTCAAAGGGACATCAGCATTTGATTCAAACACGAATCTGTCTCGTGTCCGTGTTGCTAGGCAACCGTTCACATTCATCCAGCATTCATCTCGTTGAGTTAATAAATTATGGACCAGCGAATTATTGATGACACGGGTGCTTTGACCAACAGGTATTTGTATGCACTTTGCAGTCCAATAAAAATGTTGGGATCTTGTCGGATCGGTCGTTGCCAAGCTGACCTGCTGCACTGAGACCTGCACGTTTGTTGTTCTCCATATAACAGAAGCTGCCGAGCTTTGTTCTTCTGATCCGACCGTGTGAGTGTCATTAGACCCTGCCCCCCCTCCCGCTCAGGTGCTGAAGCCGTAGTGTAGTCTCTATAGGAGCGGCTAGTTATTCATAGCGGCACAAAATGCGTTCACGCTTGTTAGATGTTTGGGGCTGGAGCTGGCAGAATGCCGACACAGTCCAGCTTTGTATGCACTCAGGACATAGACTGCAATCCAATGCGATTCTACTTTTACTCTTGTGATTTTTGTTGATGTTGTGAGAAAGATGGTGATTTTATTTTATGTCAAAATAGCGTTCACATGGTTTGGTTTTGCAGTGGATTTAATTATACTATAAAGTCTTTCTAATATTATATCTGTCCTCATGATCACACATGGGGTCATATCTGAGGTGAGTTTATGTTTTCAGAGTTTTCAGATTTATACCTTGTGGCTCCTCAGCACAAACTGTAGCTGTACAAACCGTAAAAAATTAAACATCACAAGGATTTTACATTAATAGTGCCAAAACTAAACCGGGTGGCACTCCTGTGCTGCCATCAGTAGTTCGTTCATGTCCTGAAACATGGAGACTGTGTTTGTAGTGATTAAACTTTTATCGTGAGAGCGCACCCTGGGCTTAGACTTTAGTCATGGCTTCCTGAGAGTAGATTTGCCTTCTGCTATAGATAGTAGTGCTTTTTAAATTTATTTATTTTTACAGATGTTCACCTGTTCTTCCACAGTGGTTTCTACTGACACTAAATCACTGTTTTCTTATGGTCTAGAGGTGAATTAATTGTGTACTGTAACTTGTTGAAGCTGCGAGGAGTCAGAGACAACCGAAGGTAAAGCTTATAGGACGTATGGATTAACATGATTGCCTTTATTTAAGTATCTACATTCTTGCATGGGGTAATAGTTACAGTTGCACCAATTACAGTGTAACTGTAAAAATTATAGTATGAATGACAATGCCTTGTGTCTTCTCAGTAACAGATGATTTATTTGGTTGTCACTTGTGATGGAAAAACAAAATCAATCAGGAGAATGTAAATCCACAGCAGTGACAGCCTGGAAATTGATAGACTGACAGCAGCTGCTATTGCAAGATCCTGGCTGAATGAGCTCATCAGTTTCACTGAGTATTGACGTGTGAGTGATGCCAGTTGTCTGTCCTTGTTTCCCTCCCGCAGGGATGTCTGAGTCCGAGCAGTTCTTGAAGGGGACGTCACAGATCAAGACGCTTTCCCCCGAGGACATTGAGGGCATGAGAGTTGTATGCAAGGTAACAATCGGTATTGACTGTCTGCTTTCAAGGCGTGCATTTTTAGCTTACCTTTTACTGCAGTGCGGTTTTGACATACGTGCTATTTGCAGCTGGCAAGAGAAGTTCTGGACATTGCAGCCGTGATGGTGAAACCAGGCATTACAACAGAAGAAATTGACCACGCCGTGCATCTGGTGCGTTGTTTTAAAACATGACGCAATGCATCATTTGGCTCCACTACACACAAACTAACATTATGGCTCAATATAGTGCATCCACATGTCCCAGTCCCAGCCATGTAAGGAACTTAAGAAAATGTGATCTAAGCACTTAGGTTTGAACTGTTAAATATAGCAAATGAACTCATTTACACATTAAAAGCGGATATGTGTGTAAAAAATGCGTAAAGTTGTAGGATGGATTGGTGCATTTTGTTTGAGATTCTTAGTCTCCAGATGACCTTTCTCTTTTTTTTTTTTTAATGTCTCAACAACAATTACAACTACCAGCTGTTGCCAGATGATACTCGACACTTTGTGTGTCCAAGTCCAAGGGGCATCAAAAATGGATTGTTGATCTTTAGCATTTGTCATACATTTACATTTGTACTCTGTTGTTGCATTGCTGCCATCTCTGTAACCTGCACACTTTGTCTGCACAGGCCTGTTTAGCAAGGAACTGCTACCCCTCCCCTCTCAACTACTACAATTTTCCCAAATCCTGCTGCACGTCTGTTAACGAAGTCATCTGCCACGGCATCCCAGACAGAAGACCCCTGCAAGAAGGCGATATCCTCAATGGTGCGTTCGCTGCCTCACATGTCTTCTCATATCTGTTCCCGCTTTACTGCCATCCTGTGCTTTAATTTGCAGGGAACTTTAATACTACAGTGTTTAAAAATGTAGTCATATTCCCAATGTCGTGCAAATTCCTGGGAATACTTTAGATTTTTAAGTGGGTACATGTTTGAAGTGAAGGGGGGGGGATTTGGATGACAAATGGTTGTACCAGGATCCTGAAATGGTATCAGCAGGAGTTTGGCCAATTTTAGCCTCTTTATGAATATTTCTGCTAAGGCGACGTCTTCTATCCGCCACTCCCCTCAGAGCGCCTGATGGAGTACTTGCCAACAACTCATCTCTCGCTGCGTGGCCCGACAAGACAAATAGTTTCATTAACCTCTACCAGTGGGGCTTTGCCAGTTAGATTCTCTGCTCTCTATATTTTTCCTCGAGTGGGGAAAAGTCCCAGTTTGCAGACTGGCAATTCCAATTTTATCAGCAATTTTTTTTAAAAAAAAAAGGACATTTTGTATTGCCTTGTAAGCAGATACGTGTTTTCTGAAAACTTGCTAGCGCCTGTTATTAACTGCTCTTGGCAGGTCGTTCATAATATCGCTCCCTTTGTGTTAAACATAAAAGAATTCAGTTTGTCGTCTGACACAATGCTTCTGACATTTGTCTTCCCACACTCACGCAGTGGACATCACTGTGTACCACAATGGTTTCCATGGCGACCTCAACGAAACCTTCTTTGTTGGAGAGGTGGATGAAGGAGCAAAGAAACTGGTTCAGACCACGTATGAATGCCTTATGCAAGCCATTGACTCCGGTAGGCTCACCTTCTGTCTTTCTAACATTTTACAGTGATGGTGGTGTTTTATGTTGATGTGATTGATGTGATCAAAGATGCAGCTTTGGGTCGATCAGCCAGTATTAGCTTATTAGAATTATTGGTATCAATATATTGAGGTCATTGAATAACAAGAATTTGCATTATAGGTATACAAATTTGGTAATGGTGTTGCCATAGCAGAGTTTGGCCACCAGAGAGCACTTGCTTTTCAGAGCAAGTTGAAATTGTTGGGTCATTCCTCAATGACCCATCACCTTCCTCAGGCAATGGTTTTAAGCTACAGTCCTTAAAGTGGCCGGGATATTGCAAATTCTGATCATCTACATCTGCGTGGCAACTGGGATGCACCATCTGTTGAGGAACATCATGCATTATGGAAGATTATCAGCCAATCTGATTTTTGTTTTCTGGTCTGTGCAATAAAAAGTAAAAGTGGATCCTCATTTCTTGAGGTCTTGTTTTGTCCAGTTAATAGTCAGAGCTATTCAGTTGACTGCTAAAGGCAAACACAACATTACCTTTGTGAACTTAAAATGGGAAACTATTTTACATTTTGAAACAACATAGTTGTTTTACACTGTCAAATAGTTACATAGTTTATTTCCTGAACCACACACACACACACACTAAGCCCTGTGTTGTTTGCTTCCTCAGTGAAGCCTGGCATTCGCTACAGAGAGTTGGGTAACATCATCCAGAAGCACGCTCAGGCCAACGGCTTCTCTGTGGTGCGCAGCTACTGCGGCCACGGCATCCACAGACTTTTCCACACGGCTCCCAATGTGCCACACTATGCCAGTGAGTAACTCCCACAGTTAGCACTGAATGTGTTAGCATTAATTACTCAAAAGTGCATGATTTATGTTCTCCTTAATTTCCCAGAAAACAAAGCAGTTGGTGTTATGAAGCCTGGCCATGTGTTCACCATTGAGCCCATGATATGTGAAGGTGAGGTTAACCTTTGTATGAATAATAATCTTTACAGAAATGGATCAAATTAATATGTTAGAAAACTGCCTTAATTAGACAATTTGCAAACTACATAGAGCAAGAGACTAAAACTAGAATAGTATGTCAAGTTAAACATTGTAATTCTTGTTTCTGTTTGCTGCTTTATTGCAGTGTAGTTTCCAGAATAGTCCATAAATGGTGATTTGCTTGGTTTTTAGGCACAGAAGCCTTTAAAGAAACAAAATAGTTTTATCTAAAGCAAAATGACCAAGTCTTCTTCAGAAATCACCTTCACAGTCAAGCATAGACTGAGCCAAGCTGAGGCTGTTAACAGATTCTTACAGGGTGAAATTGTGTAAAGCCAGCCAGGCTCCAAAATGAGTCATTACACTTTAAAACCCTTAACTATCTCACAGGTAAACAGTGAGTCATTGCATATCTCAGAGGCTTTGTTTTGTCGATTTTGTTAAATTGACGTTGTGTATGCCAAAGCCAGAAATCGCGTGCGTGTGTGTAATGTCTCAGGTGGCTGGCAAGATGAGACGTGGCCAGACGGCTGGACGGCGGTGACCAGAGATGGGAAGCGCTCGGCTCAGTTCGAACACACCCTGCTGGTGACGGAAACCGGCTGCGAGATCCTCACCCGCCGTCTGGAAGACAACGGACGCGCTCATTTCCTCAGCCAAATGTAGACCGGACGGGAACGCACCAAGGACTGGACTTTACCAAACACACACACCCAGCACTTCTGCAGCTCACACACAAACACACTCGCACACACACACACACACACGCACACACAGCACATTGAAAAATCATGAGGCACCGCTCCTGGAGCTCGGTGTAACTGCAGCTCTCATTGCTTTCTGAATTAAATATCGGTTCCTCAAAGTAAATGGAAGTACTTGAATGTGTCTTATATCAAATGTGGATTACTTTATTAGTGAAAACTGTATCCTCTGGAGGAAGTATAAAAGTATTTATGAGATTTGGTTTTGCTTAGTGGTCAGGATTGATAGGCTCGTTTTCACCTCTGGGTCTTGTCATGCCCAGAGCTGTCACTGGCTGTCTAGTTGTTGTTGTCAGTGGTGGGTGGAGCTCAGGGCAAATTCAACTAGTACACCATGCTTTGCTTCTTGTTTTTTTTGTTTTTTTTTCTCAACCTCTGCTAACTTAATCACATGTCATGTAAATTTACCGGTTGTGGAGTGAGGAGAACCAGCAATACTAGAGAGTAGAGGGACAGAGTCCACAGAAAACCAACAAGCAACTTAAAATTTAGGCTCAAATTCAGGTTTGGCCGTGAGCCTCAGTTGCCTGAGAGCTAAAGAAAAACAATCAGGAATGATTTGATTTACTGTTTAATGGAAGACGAGGCTGATTAGCTGACTACACTTTGTCACCGTCTCATCACCTGTTGACGTGTCCAGTACAAGTGCTGTAACCTAATTGTTATGTCTTGAATGTGGCTATTATTAGCACTCATCCGGTGAGGAAATCGGCAGCGGTTGCTAGGAGAATTGTGACGTAGCCTCAAGAGCACCTGCGCGTTTATCCAGCACGAGAATAAAGACCCTGAACCTCAAAGTGCTGGACTTTCTGGCCCTGCTTTGAGAAGTACTCCTTTGGTGTCTCATGTTTTCAATAGCCCCGTTGTAGCAAATTAAAATGTGAATCTAGAAATTAAAACTAGCCGGCTATCTCAATCGGTGGCTCCCCTCTCCTTTTACTCTGCAGTAGTCACCATTCATCTCGATGACGGGATTTTCCTCGTGCGAGAAGCAGCATTTGGTATTTCTATATCTTGAGAGGACTAATGTGATCAGAGTTTCTCTACCATCTTTGTATTTCTTCTAATGGAGTAATAAATGACTCTTCTGTAGCTGTGTGTGGGTGAGTTTGTCCTTCAGTAGACTGGTAATGAAAATCCCAAAAGTGGCTTAATTTAGCCGCCTTTTATTAATGGAAGTGGCAGTTTGGGCTCTTCTCAGCTGTAATGCCTTTTTAAACTCGGTGGAGGGCAGTGATGATCATTTAAGTTTAGATTTTTGACTCTTTGTTGACTCCCATGTTACCAAAGGGGTGTCTGTCAGTAAAAACCTGATTTCATTATTTTTCAGTGCATTGTCCTCTGATTCGTTCATTTCAAATGAATTCAGTCCCACAAACTTGACTTTGTCTGCGATTGTAGGAGTTGAAACTCTGACTCCCTTTTATTATCTAAGTGTTGCTCTTATGTGCAGTTTGATGCTTTTGAAAGGTTTCTGGAGTAAAAGCTTTGCATTTCCTTGTGCAGACTGCACATTTGTAAGTTATCTAGCATTACTAATGGATCCTGTTGCGTACGCTGCTCATCTACCATCTCCTCTCTGACAGTCTTCTCTTATATTAATTACACCTGTGCATTTCCCACATGACAAGTGAAAATGTCTGCTGTGAAGAAAATCCTGTGCGGTTCACAGTAATTAACCCCATCAAGCTAAAAAGGCACACAGTCTTTTCTGAATTTAGTCTTTCATCTGTTTGCCTAACACATCAAAACCATTGTAATTCAACACCACAGAGATGTAGACGAGGTCAGCTTAGTCTTTAAACATGGCTTTTGTCATGTTTTGGTCAACTACAAATGATATAGTTGGGAACGAGCTTTAATCTTCTAATTTCTTTGATGGAGGAAATGCAGCTCTGTTTAAAACTGATTATTCCAGCAGCAGAAATGGGTTTTCAGCCAGAGCCAAAGGAAAATCCGCAGGATTCCTCTTAATTTGGATACCATTTACTAAAGTGCACTGCTCGTTTTGTTAATCAAATGATCAGAAATAACGAGAAAATTAATAGATTTCTTTAATAGGCTAACGGAGACCTATTGATTTTGACTGCATGCAGGAGAAACACCCAGGTACGCTTTATAGCCACTGACATCATTTCAACTCATTACCATAAATGCACATGCACTACAGGTGTGACATTTACCAGTACTGTACTGGGTTTGTTGTCAGTTAAAAATAGCTATACCTCTGGTTTGCTTTGAGCCAGCCCTTCATCTTTATTGGAACGAGTTCACAGCATTTTACAGAGAAAGCTGAAACGTCCAAATACCTCTGGATCTATCTGGAATAAGGCTCTGGGCCTTATTCCGGATATACTTTCTACCTTTGAGGGAGAAAAATGACTGAAGCTTTCAAAGCAAAGTAGATTCCATCTATTCAGGATGTGACAGTGATCCCATCAGACAGGCTTTCTAGCCATTATTTTCACAGTCTGATTGCATGAGGGTGTGAGGTGTGACTGTGTATAGATGGTGAGGTTTGAGCCCATACCGTCATACAATATGAAAGATTGGGGGGGACGGATACATAAATAACTAACCTGCCTGAGTGGAAATGTAGAAGCACAGAGAAAACTCCATTTCTAAACGGCATGATCACATTAGTTACTGATGGGCATCACTCGAGAATGAAGTCGGGCTTACGGAGGCCAGTTAGCAAGAAGGTCAGTCATAAACGGATGAACCCTGAGGTTCATCTTTGTTTCAGCCTCTAAATATATAGGTCATAATCCTGACCCTATACTTTGGAAAAAGAAATGAAAGTAATATTTGATGTGTATTAAAACGAATATTATCTTTGTTTCATGAGTGCCTACATATGGGAGAGGGGTTTAATGAAAACAAAAATTGCTTATTCTGATGTCATAGGGTTAAAGTTGTCAGTGACATCTGCTTAAACTATGCGTATCTGTGTACACTTAATTTAAACTTCTGCCGTGAATCGTTGTAGAGCCTAAGAAAGTGACCATCTCCATTTTCAGGATTTATACCTGCGCAGCTGCATCAGTGCTGATGTGTAATGTCAGGTTTCAAAGGGGTTTGCAGCAGAATCAGAATACTTTATTAGTGCCGGGGGGAAAATGTTTTTTATAGATGCTCACCTAATATATAAATATGAAAGACAGAAAATGTAAATGGTATAAAAAGTAAAACTAAGTAAAATTAAATATTTGATACAATGTACAGTAAGGACAAGATATTACAACTACACAGAAATATAAAAATCCTTTTACACCTACGAGTGCTGAGAGCGATAACTTTTCAACAACACAGGACACAAGAACATACTGTGGTTGGAAGAACAGCTTCTGTGATATTATTATTATTATTATTATATTAGATCATAATTTCCTGATCCAAAGACCTTCCTGCAATGGGATCACACCTGCAGTGATATAAAAGGCATGTTTATATGCCAGCTAAAGATTTTCATAAGCCTTTCTGTTATATAATTTGGCTGCAGTTAAGTTTTTTTTTTTTTTTAGACTGTAAAAGTCATACTGAGATCAGAGAAACCAAATTAAATTGTTGTCAAATATATAACAAAGGTTCTCCATTAATTTGCTTGTGTTACACTTTGTTGTGATTTTCTTTTCTTTTCTTTTCTCTTTTTTGCAATTTTCTTTAGAGGCTTAAATTTAAGATCTTGGGATCTTAGATTATGGCTAAGAACTTAAAATTTCTCTCTTTTTAAAAATAAATACTATCAAATGGGTCTAAGGAGCTCGGAAAGAAAAGCATCTGGACTTCTTTAAGTTTCCTTGAAGACGTTTCACCTCTCATCCGAGAAGCTTCTTCAGTTCTAAGAGCAAATGGTGGAGAGTCCCAGATTTTAAGCCCTGTGGGAGTGTCCCCCAAGAGGGTCATGGACCCCCTGTTGATCCTCTACCTAATCACACGAGCCCAGGTGCGAAAACAGGTGTGGGTCACAATAAGCCAAGGTTTCGGGTGAAGGTCACATTGGCGTCCTCGATGGTCACTCTTTCGAGGATGCCACTGTTCACATGTTG
>VVHJ01036130.1:0-21862 GCA_015107715.1 Tylochromis polylepis | reverse complement strand
CATGAAATACTCAAATGTCTCAGTTTGAACATTTTCTATGTTTCACATTTTCTGTTGTGAATAAAATCTGGGTTATGAGATCATTACATTCAGTTTTTATTCACATTTTATATACTGTCTCCTTTTTTCTGGGTTTACAACTTGAGGGATGTAACACCAAAAACAGCACATCTGATTAGAGTTTAACTTTAAAATGCACTTATGTACTTGAATAGATTATTTATAGCAGAATTAATTTGATGATCAGTTTTTCAATATCAGTTATTATAATGAGTCTGAGAGTTTGCGTTATTATATTTAAAGAAATAAAGAGGCAGTTAAACCAGTGTACCTTCACCTTGCTCAGAACTAAATGTTAAAATACAGTTTTTTCCACTCTCTCTTGCACGTGTGTGTGTATGCAATTTCCTTGGAAAATCCCATACAGTACCAGTAGCAGGAAGTGATGCTTTTTAGATTTTCTCTATTTGGAACAGTTAGTTTGCATGAGAGCGTCACAGACAGGCGAGCAGATAAACACACAAGTGCCACCTACAGAAACAAGAATGTTTCCTGGAAAAAGCACTCATACCAGCAGATTTATTGTCTGTTTGACAGGGGATGTCTGGGAAATGCAGTCCAAAATAACAGCGATGATCCAGGCTCAAAATGATCTATTTCTTGTTTTAACAAGCCTGTCTCATCACTCACAGTAAAGCACTAGGCTAACATGTGCCATCCTGAGACCTTTGTGCTTCTTTGTAAATGTTATTGAACCATAACTCCATGCCGTTTCACTTGTACTAAACATAGATCTTAGTTATTTCGACTGCATTTTAAGTGGCTCACATTTACCTGAATATGACAGTCATAAACACACAGGCAGTTTTTCGTTGATTTAGGTGGTGTTTATGTGTAAAGGTGGTGGCTATTTAAGGATATTTCTAGTAATGTTATAAATTGAATAAGAACTTATTCAACTTAAGAACTTACCGTTATTTTGATGATAGGATGTGACAGACACGATGCACACTAAACTGAAATACTTCCAAAGTAGCAATCAGATGTAAGATGCATTCAAGCTGGCTGTACTCATCTCTGAGAAGATTCGGAGCAAAATTTCACACCAGCAAATTGATTCATTAGGGCAGAATTGAACTCGAAACCTGGGATTCAGGAAAATTACAATTTAAGATGTGTATGGAGGGAAATTAGTCTCAAAAGGTAGATAGTTGTGTACAATGATTTGTATTTAAATTCTGAATTCTCACAAATGTGTGCTCAAATCCACACACAAATACAAAGCAATTTGAACACAGGTTTTACAAACATGTATATCAAAACTGGAATAAAAAAGTGACAATTTACACACACATTTTCACATTTAGCTTCACATATCTGCTCATTTTTTGCTTTCAAAAGGCTTCCTGTGCAAACAAAAGTCTAAAAAATATGAGTGACATTCTTTTTGCTCACTCAAGAATCGTTAAATACGGATACATAAATGGCCTGATATGCACAGATCATGTAACATGTCATATGATGCACGTCTGTAAACATTCTGAGGCTAATTTCACTACATATATGTGTAGTTGGTACATGAATGTGTACATATGCAAATAGCTATCAAATGAGCTTTATTACCAGTTGTGTGGGATGGCCAGACTTTTCCTGTGGTTGCTAGGACTACCTCTTTGTTTTGCAACTGCATCATCTTAATAAAGAGCTTCAAATTCCCGGGAACTGGGCACTATCAGTTTGTGTTATAGCCTTCTTTACAGCTAAATGTTTTTAGTTTTTATTTACACACATTTATTTCCTGTTGTCACGTGTGAAAAAAGTCTATTAAAACATGAAGGTCTATTAATACAGGACAGCAGTTAGTATATTTATTATTATAAAAATAAGATAACTTGGAGTGGAGTTATGACGCTCAAATGATCCTAAATTGCATTATTTGGACTGTGACAAAATATTCCCCTTGTCACTGAAGTAGGTGTAGACCTCAGTGACAATGCAATTTCCAACTGGCTAAGAAGTACAAAGTACATAAAAATGATCACAAAACACAGGTCACTTGTTTTAAAGAAACAGTTCAGTTAGTCATTGATATGAGCAGGTGCTTTAATCACACTTAAAGTGTTTACTTCTCAAAGTCAAAGACACAAAAGTGGCCTAGTATCAGCATAACTGTTTACTTGTTACACAGATTCCACCATCTGCAGCCAAGCAAACACAGAATAGGACAGATGTCATAAAAAAATTTCAGAATGAGGACCAAAATGCAGACTCAAAGACAGACTGAAAAATAAAAATCAAGCCTTTATTGTGGCTGATTCAAAGACCAAAAGAACACAAAAATCCACAGGCAAAAGGCAAACTGAATCCAAAGCAGGGAGGGAACACACTGGGAGGCTAAACAGACCCTGAGAGGAAGACAGAGGGGAAGATACCACTATTTGTACATGAAAGGGTAATCAAGGAACAGCACACAGTAGGGTAACAAGACACAGATGATAGGAATCAAGGACAATGAGACAACAAAAACTACACACAAAACACAGAAGACGACTACAAAGGCTAACAAAGTAAAACAGGAACATGAATAAATATGACATCGGGGCGAAAAGACAGAGAAGGATGAGACGGGAAACACTGAAGGTACAAAATAAACTAATATAAACTAGAACTATGAATTAAAGGCTCAACATATCTGTAAATAATGAACTACGAACCAAACAGAGAACATCTTAAATAAACAATTCAGTATCCCAAAGCTCATACACAGTGATAAACCCGGGGGTCATCGCAACAAAAGAGTAAGTCATGTCTATATGTGTGCTGACACAATGACAATAGAGAGAAAACTTAAGAACAACAATAGCAATACCAAATACCTAAAAATCCCTACGGCCTATTGCATTATACTCCATTAGATATTAAAGTCACCGGGTGCCTGAGATTTGTGCCTTCATTACCATAAATTGAGATATTTCCACCATGAAATGCAGAAAAAAACCCATAAATGGGTGCATAAAATTTCACCCAAAAGCAAAATTTTGGGGGCGACAGACTTACTACATCCCCACTTATTCTGTGTCCCCAGTTGTTAAATGAAATATAGACAGTTATATAAATAATATTTTAGCTGTAATTATTACATAGGTGATGAGAATTATATAAGTATAACAACGTATAGTCTATAATAAAAATATCATTTTACATGAGGTGCTATTTTGTCCAGTGTGGGGATGAAAAACAATGACCAGATAACACAAAAAACTAAAATTGTTAGTATTATGATACATTTTTTTAATTCTTGTCACTGCTTGTTTATATCTCCTCTACGGGAAAATCTAACTTTATATTTTTTATTTTCATTTACCTCCCCACCTAGTGAGTCGGTCGTTACTTACAGAAACCATAAGATGGAGCTAGAGACCACTGAATCTACATTTCACGTCTGCAGCGAGCATCAGGAAGCCAGAGAGATTCCATTTAAAACACATACAGAAACCACTTAAAAACAACTGGAGTATTTAGAAAATCAGTGTATTTCTTTAACATATAATATCACACTGTCCTGGTTATTTATGTGCAGGGTTTAGGAAGCAACACTTCACCTTTTATGAATAGATGTCATAATTATCATTGCTAAAGCATCATCTGTTAGATAATTGCCTAAGTTTCAAATTAATTCTTGTTGCACTATCATTTTTTTTAAGAAAATCAACCATATACTACTCATGAATATTTAAATACTATAACCAAAGCTTAGCTGGTTATGAATGATTCAGTGTTCTAAAATGTGGTTAAACTCTTTATTGCTTTTGCATTAATTATTCAAAATGGTTTAGCATGACTGCCAGCATAATTATATCTGACTGGTATGACCTATGACATTCCTGTTTTTTAATGGGGAAGAAAAGGAGAGAGAGAGAGAGAGCTTACATCATGTCCATAAAGAGCAATAACAATTATTCAAAGTAATACTAATCTTTCTTTATGTATAATTGAAGGGCATAAAAAACGAAGAAGAAGAATTAGTCATTAAATTTGCACAAGATTCATTTCTTTTGGGTTGTACACCCTTTTTCCCCACCAAAGTTTATCTTCAGGTTGTGTTGTTTAAAAAAAAAAAAAAAAGCTTTCACTGAGAAATATGAAACCTTTAAAATTCACCTGCAACTCAGTTCAACGTGTTATGCTATGTATATAAATAATAGCTATAACATTCATATGTTTCAGTGGTGTTTTGTGACATTCTATAAGAAAAGTCATATAGTGGAAATTCTGCTAATTAATGTTCCACTCATGCAGATTTTATGGTTTAATATTGGCTATTATAAATATATATATACAAAAACTCATTAAAGCGAATATCTAATCAGCCAACCATGTGACACCAACTCAGTGCATTTAGATATGTAGACTTTGTCAACACAACCTGCTGAAGTTCGAACTGAGGATCAGAATGGGGAAGAAAGGTGATTTAAGTGACTTTGAACGTGGCGTGGTCGCTTGTGCCAGATGTACTGGTCTGTGTATTTTAGAAACTGTTAATCTACTGGGATTTTCCCACACATCCTTTACAGAGAATGATCTAAAAAAGAGAAAATATCCAGTGAGCAGCAGGTCTCGCTTACTGTAGATGCTGCAGGTCAATAGAGAAAGTCAAGACTGCTTCACGCTGATAGGAAGGCAACAGCAAACACAACTTGATACAACCAAGTAGAAGAGAGCTTTTGAATGCCCACTTGTCAAATCTTGACGCTGATGAAGTACAGCAGCAGAAGACCACACCAGGTGTCACAGCTGTCAGCAAAGAACAGGAAACTGAGGCTACGGTTTACACAGGCTCACCAAAATTGAACAATGGAAGACTGGAAAACTCTTGGCTGGTTTGATGATTCTTAATTTCCGATGCAACGTCTGGATGGTAGGACCAGAATTTGGCTTGAACAACATGACAACATGGATTTCTCCTGCTGTATATTAGCCGTTCAAGTTGGTGTGACTGGCAGATTTTGGGTTACTTAGTATCAACTGTGCATTGTTCAAATGTCACAGCTTACCTGAGCATTGCTGCTGACCATGTTCATCCTTTTGTGATCACAGTGTACCCATCTTCTGATAGCTGCTTCCACGGGACAACACACCATGTCACAAAGCTTAAATAATCTCAAACTGATTTATTGAACATGACAATGGCTTCACTGTACTCAGACGACCTCCACAGTGACTATTGTGAATGTGCAGCTGACAAATCTGCAAAAACTGTGTGATGCTATCAAGCTGACATGGACCAAAAATCTCTGTGCAAGTTTTCAGCACCTTGTTGAATCCATGTCATGAAGAATTAACACAGTTGTGAGTTCTGTGAGTGTAAATATTCTATAGTGTTCACAAACTACCAAAATCAATGAATGTATATGCCTGTGAATGCACCAAAATGCTATTCAGAATAATGTAGGGATTAGCTATTTTATACCATTGCACATACGCTTCAGGAGGATTTAATTTGCGTTTATATTCATTTTACTTTGCATGAATTTATTTACATCTTTCCTTATTTATTTGCAAATTCATTTTTTCATTCATGTATCCATCCTCCTAATTATTTCTGTAGCTTTTTAATGTGTTCATTGTTAATTTCTGTATTCATTTTATTAATTTGTTTCAGAAATGCCAATTCATGCCACAATTTTTGTTTTAAAATCTTTTCATTTAATTTATAATATATTATTAGTAATTTCTTTGGGTCATTTTAGTTTAGTCACTTTTGGTCCTCCATAGGTGTGTTCATTGTATGTGTGTAAGAACAAAAATAACGCATGTGAAACAGAGTTGTGTGTGCCTCTTATTTATTTGTCTTCATGGGCAATTCACTGAATAAAACAAATACTGTTACAACACAAAAAAATGACCATTTTCCAAAAGCAATTTTGGCCACATGTTATGTACATGTTACAACATAATAAAAAGGCCTCCTCATATCACTGTTTCCTCCATTTTAATGGTTAAAAAAAAGAAGAAAAAAAAAAGCATGTCACTGTTCACCAAGCATTTACATTGGAATCGAATGCTCAGGTCAAACCACCTTTACTTTTTTATTTGCAAATGCAAAACTTGAAACTTGTCAACAATAAATAATACTATAAAATGTACACAAAAAAGATTGACAGTCCACCACTAGTTAAAACAGATTGGATGATTAGGAACAAGGAAGTCTGGAAGGGGGGGAGGTGGGGCTTCTCTTCTTAGCAAAAATGTGACGGTCCATACAAGTTACAGAAAAAGCTGATCATCTATACATTGACACTAGCAAGATAACAAAGTTGTTGTTTCTGGTATATTTCATTTTGTACAAAGAAGGGAAAGTCTTCTTTACAAGCGAGCATCATTGTCTTAACTGGAGAGATTATACAAGCAAGAGTTAAGGCAACTTCTCTGTTGTTTCTGAAAAGTAACATGAAGTTGAATCATGTTTTATTTTGCCTGTGGACCACTTGTTTTTAGCAGTTTTGGAGTTGGTTGTCATTGCATAATTAAGGCTGCTGACCAGGCCTGTAGTCCATCACCAAAAAAGGAATGCTGGATTTTTGTCACGAGTCTGGTTGCCATCACAAAGACTGACTCAGCGGTCCAGGTTTTCCCCATGAGAGTCAGGCTTTTGCATGTTCGGTGTCTGTCTCAGGCACAGATAGTATACCGCTTGTGACACCAACATAGCATGGTGCAGATTAGAAACAGACACAATTGGGCATGTTGCTGTAGTTTCTGTATGTAAGTAAGCGTCTCTATGTAAGAGGGCCAAGCAGGAGTGAAAACGGACATAACAACAGACTCCAGTAAGTTCCTCATCAAATCAAGCCCTCTCAAACTTTTTAATCAGTATGAAACTACTGAGCTCCGCTATACTAGGAATAAATTTGTACAATTTTCCTGATGGTGCCAGAAGAAAGGTCAGGGAAAGGTCAATAAAACAAACAAAGTTATTCTCTGGGGAACAAATTAAATCAGAGGAATAATTTATATTCTTCTGATGTAAACTGTATTTTTTGGGAAAGTATTACAGAAAGAAGTAGCTCTACTTAAAGGAATAATTCAGCCTAAAATCACATTGGCATATCTTCCCTGTAGCCTGTCATGCTTTCACTCCTTTCCTATCTTGTTTATTGGCTGTAAAAATGTTTGCCTTCTTGTCTCTTCAGTATAATGGAACTAAACGTCACTTAAATAGTTGTGTGCAGCAGGTTAGGGTTAGGGTTTGAAAAACTCAGCAGAGCAGTTTTTTTCTGGCCCACTTAATTCAGAAACCTTTAATGCGCTATTTTCCAAATAATGTCTACACTTCACAGGCTGTCACAAACATGAGGCTCTTGTCATAGGAAAATGAAAGGTTCCTTCTGCACAGTCACAGGTGTAGTTCTGTAGAAAGAGTAAATGGATCATGATTTTGGAAATGGACATTGCTGCTGAGTTTTTCAAATCTGTTTTAGCGCTTTAAACACACATGCAAGTGTCACTCACAGACTGTATATTTAAGATGGACTAAGCCACCATGCTGTCACCCGCTGACCATTTTTAAGACTCTACATTTACGCTTGGGCTGTTTGGGCCATTTTGGCAACGTTGGTTTCCATGCTGGAGCCATAAGTGACCATATCTGGATGAAAGGGTGCCAAAGGGTGCTAACACTTGTGAGTTCGGTTAGCAAGCACCACACATACACGCCTGCTAATGAGTTGTAAGTAACAGAATAATAAAATATTATAATTTCACTCACCAAAATTGAAGCACAAACCTC
Organism: Tylochromis polylepis; assembly: GCA_015107715.1. Classification (NCBI taxonomy): domain Eukaryota; kingdom Metazoa; phylum Chordata; class Actinopteri; order Cichliformes; family Cichlidae; genus Tylochromis; species Tylochromis polylepis. The sequence goes on along the minus strand of VVHJ01036130.1, from coordinate 14,073 downwards.
TTGAGTGGGCTGATAAACAATATAATTAAAAAATATTGTGAAAGACACCAACACCCAAACCAAGTGTTGTTGTTATGAAAGGGGAAACTAGCCAAAAACTGTTTTTGTACCAGGCTGTAAAACATGGTTGTATGCTCTTTTTAATGTATTTTGACAAAGGAGGCTATTTGAACTTATATGTTTTTGGAAAAAGCCTCAAGTGGCCACTCCAGGAAGTGCATTCCTTCATATTTCCTGCAGCTTAGTGTGATTTAGTTCCATTATATCTCTATACCTTCGAAACTGCTGCAGCTCAAACCAAAGTAGCAGTGCTACATGCGTACTTTAGCTTGACATGGACTGTCTCTTTAAGTGCAATACAGCAAAAGGCAGACAAGAGCTTAAAAAGACCATTTTGACTGCCTCTGCTTGCAGAGAAATGAAGCAGAAACGAGGAAAAGCTTAAAGTGACACCAAAGCTGGGCCTTGGCAAGAGGCAAGCTAAGCCTAAATGCCTGACTAAGAGGCGACAGATAGAGTTGCACACTGCTTATTCTGAGTCAACACTCTGTAATCTCAGCTGGGCTCTCTGCTTGCACCTGCCTCACACACACAAACACAAAGTTAAATTTACTATGTGCATTGTGCCACATGAGTATGTATGCTTGTGAATATGTGGATGAGAAAATGCTCTGCCTCGTCTTTACACAGTGAAGAAAACAATTTTTTACTTTTATATTAATAATAAAAAAAAATGAGGGTGCAAGACAAACGATAATTGAAGATCACTTTGTCGTTTTAAGCCAGATTCTATCTCACGCTTATTGTGACATATCACAGGTCTAAACTGAAAAGAGTATAATAGTAATGATGCTTTTGACATCCACTTCTCTTCTCTTGGGTCTACTTTTCTTTTTTAAAAAAAAAAAAGTGCTTGTTATTTTGGCAGCTATAAATTATCCAGTCAAATCTTCAGTTTAAAATCCCATTTTCACTAAAAACTAGGTGACATGTTTTGTTTCAACACACCAGAGGCCTTTGGCATGTGATAATACCTTGTCTCACACTGGTACAGTGCACCTCCTCCATAGGAGTGTAAACTAAATGCTGGCTTTGTCTGACGGCGTCCCAGCTCACAGCCGATGTGTAACTGGATCAGATCAAACTGGATGGGTGACAGTTGTGTTGCATTTACTTAAACTGTAGGACCTACGAATGCTGAAAATACTTCCTTAAAACAAAAAAGAATTGGCAAAAAAAAAAGAACCAACTTGGGAGAGTTAGTGGACAAAATATTGCCATAAGGAATTTGTCCTCTGTGTGTTTACTGTTCAAATGTTTCTGTTGTGTTACTTCAGCAGTTTTCCCTTCAGTCTCACAAGAATAATTTATGAAAGAGCTGGCTTCCCCCTGCACCCCCCTCAAAATTCAGTGCAGTCAGTCTCAAACTAACCCATGACAGGAACATCACTGGTAATGTATTATAGAAAAGATTAAGTACTAGCCTGCGGTAGCGAGTACCCACTGCAGGCTGGAGGATGCTTCCACATTGCCATGCCATCTTAATTCTTTTGGTGGTGCAAGTAAGCCTTGAAATGCTCTCTGGTATTACTGTTACTAGCACAGATTACTGTTTAAGCACACAGGCAGCATTCCAGAGGGTAGAGAAAATGTCAGTAATAGGAATGATTATCACAGCAGCTCCATCTTATTCTTGTGTAACACTAAAACTGAATTCAGTGGAGAGCAAACAGACAGATGCCAACGGAAAATGGCAGAGATTGCACGATTCCACCCACACACTTACTTGCTGGTGAAGGTTATCTCCAGAATAATTCTCAACATATGTGAAGGTGATTTTATGCCCCCATCCAAAAAAAAAGATTTCCCAGATTTCTTAATCCCATTGGATTCACCCAGAACTTGGTGACGAGGTTGGCAAGGACATTTTTGCTGGTTGTGAACAAGCACGTGTATTAACACACAGATACCAAATCTGGGTTTGAGAGATGCATCTCTGCAGCCACCATCGTGCTCAGGGGAGCTCACTATGTGTTCTTAGCCATTCCTGTGTAACGTGAGAACTTTTGTGCTGCTTTGTGCAGCTCTCTTTTAAACTGACTTACAATGTGCTTGAATTGCCATTACAGAAGCATTCAGAGCTGCATGGCCTCATTCAGAATGACTTTTTGTGTGTGTGCCTTCCCAAAAGATAAAAGACATTCACGAACAGCAGCACTTGAGCCAAATGACTCGTCGGCAGCTCATATTTGAAGGTGACAGTAAACTCTTCAAAATGATGTAATCCCATCAGTTTTTACATTTCAGAGTCAGTCTTTAGAACATCACAGAAAAGCAGCTGCAGATTTGTAATCTTAATATCTGACATTTTAGATCTATCAACATAAAATTTGGGCAAATGACAATTCAAATAGCTTGAAAATCAATTTGAAATTTCATTAAATCATCCTGGTATTTAATTGTGCATCTCCTGCTTCCAAAGACATGGACACGTGCATTAAAAAGTCTGGCTCCTCCTCAGCAATATGGCGGCTGCATTGACGCGACCGGTGAACCATGAACTGAAGCAACCGGTGTGGCATCTATGTGCATACATTTCTGGTGAACAAGCAAAGGCCAAGACGATTTTTTTAATGCCTCCACAGCCCAGTGACAAGTGATAAAAATAAGACTTACTGGAGCAGAGATTTTATACTTGTGGTGTGGCACAAAGTTGGACTGAAGCATTTCAGTTTTAGGGGCTCCTTCAGTAATTTCCAAGCAGCAGGTTTGAATATCGGACACTACAGTGCGTTCCATAGTAAAAAGACAATACAGAGAGTACTTGTTCGATAGGGGAGGGTGGATTGAAGTCTAAAGGGGCAGTGTGGGCTGAGAGTCTCTAAATGAGGAGAGGAGCAGCGGGGTAAAGTCCTCCTGTTGCAGGAATATACTGTCTTGAGTTCAGAGATCAAACGGTCCTGGTGACCATCAGAGTGTCTGTCGCACAGACAACAGTAGTCCACTCGGCTATGATACACATCATCATGTTTGTTTGGACTCATCGGTCATCAAAGGCGATTTGTGGTGCTGGTAGACTGGACGATGGGTGAGGATGAGGACAGTGTGTGTGTGTGTGTGTGTGGAGTAGTGTGATTTGGAGGTGGGGGGTGGACAAGTGAGTGTCGTTGATGGCACTGCGGTCCTCAGAGCATCCATCTGTGAATCAGAGTGGGAGGAGAATTAGACGGAGTCAGCGCTGTTTTCGGGCAAAGCTGATGCATGAATTCAAGGTATTTTAATTTGAAGGTAAGTGGGAGAGTGGAGGATGTTCAGAGCAAAGACAGTTTTGGTGTTAAAACCACTGAGGGCCAAATTAAGGAACATGCAGATTTTTAGCAGCACTTCCTAATTTGTGGTTTCTTCTCCCCGCAATCAGAATCAGCTTGAGGACACTTTTGGGCAAATAAAGAATAAAATATTCAGCATCTGCTTCTCTATTGGAATAAATTTTACATAATGTTTTAGATATTTCATAATGAATGTGATGTTGCAGGCAAGGTGAGATATGGTATTCCACATTTTGCACCTATGGAGGACCAAAACCCCCTAAATAAATTTTAAAAAATATATAAGAAATAAATATTTCATGTGCTGGAGGGCAGGGCTATGGCTCCCCACACCTACTGTCACATAGTTACATGTAGAAACCTTTTAAATACAAGCGCGCTCACGCACACAGGTGTGCACACAGGTGTACATACGGGTGTTCACAGACACACACTATCTTCCTTGGCTGCTGCTTCAAAGCATATCATGAGTTGTCGGTCTTGCGTGCTGCTCAGTAACATTCAATATTTATTATTTACTATTACTTATACTTATCTAGGTTGCTGCTGTGGTCTCCCTACTGTGTTGTTCTCTTTTTGCTTGTTTTCTTTTCTCTTCCAGCAGGTGATCCAGTGGATTTTTAGTGTCTTTTCTCACTGTCCCTCTTCCCCTCTGTTTTTCTTTCCCTCTCCTTTTCTTGAACTTCTCTTGTCTTTGTCTTTACCTTTCCTATCCCCCAGTCATGTCTGTTCCGATTGTATTAAACTTAAAAGTAAAATAAATAAATGCTTGGGAAAATAAATCTGTTGGGCATTTTTCTTGGCCTTCAGAAAATAATTCTGATTGCTACAGCGCCGAACGGAACAGACAAAAAATAAAAAATAAAAAAATGCAATCAGGTGCAATAAAATAGTGTAAAAATTATTGTAGGCATAAATTAATTTGAGAATATTCAATGAATTAATATTCATGATTTAATTAACTTCTATATTTTTTTTTTTACTTTGCTGGAATTTCTCTGTTTAATTATTGAGTCAATTATTTAGGTTGGGAGAAACAAGGAAGGAAGAAATTTTAAGGGAAAATAATGCAGAAATAAATATGGAACCTTAAAAATCAATGAAATTAAATTCTAAAAAAAAAAATTAATAAATCAATTAACTAAATAGACAAAACAATGAAAATCAAAGTAAAACAAATAATAAACCAAAATAGACAAAAATATATAAAGGAAAATAAATATTGAGTAAAATAAATCTTCTTGTTATCCATCTTGTTATTTTTTTTTAAAAGCAAGAAAAGTAGCATTAAAAATAAATGTAGGCAGATTTACCTGATTGCACTTTTTCTTTAGAACTTTTAAAAATGATTTTTATTAGTAATTACTAAACATAAAGCGAGCGAGGGAGGCACTGTTGGTCCTCCATAGAGGGAACAAATACTGTATCAGCACTTGCAGATTGCAGTGCATCACTTCTGTTTATTTCAGCTGCTGGTTGGTGTTTAGCAGCGCTGACTGTGCAGGGGGCTTGATTTCCATCTTTTGTCGTTACCAATTAATCTTATTCAGAGCACTCGCCTCATGTTACCACAACCTGAATTGGTCTTCAATTGCTCTTGAATACAATTTCATTTAATTAATAACTTGAGGATTGCATCATTAAATTTGGCATTAATGGCATGAAAAGCTCCCCATTCAAACTATGAAGCTCATATACTGCCAGTCACAGTAAAGCAAAGATGAGTACTCCTCTTGTAAAATGACATCAAGGCTCATGTGGGAATGTGTGTTTGGTAAATGAGTGTTGGCTAATCACATGATTCCAAATGCTAACATCTAGGATAATTCTATTTGTTTATGTGATGTTGATGAGTCTTAAGGTTTTATTTCAGAATGTTTTGGCTGGATATTAAGAGGACAAGGCCCCCCTTGTGCACAGCCTGCTTGTATTAACAACAACTTGGTAGGTGTGCTGGTTCATTTCATCTTTTCACAAATGGGCTTTGTGTCAGGTTCCCTCCTGCTTCACTAACCCTTTTAGAGTCTTCTCAGCGCCAGTCCCTGCGAGTGCCCCTCCAGGTGACAATCTCATACATCACCTGCAGTCTGTCTGTCACAGTGGACTTAATGCCAGGGAACCTGCACACTGGCATTATTTTGGAGGTAATAATTCAACTAATGCTTGTTTGACCCCTTCCACTGTGACTGGATGAGGGCACACCGAGTCTGCCCTTGAATCAAGCATCACATTGTTGAAATTCTGATTAAGTGATCAACCCTATTATGTCCTTTCAAAATGACAAAATACAAAATAATCTGGTTGCCAGAAATTTCCAGATTTGAAGATTATAAATATGAAACAGCTTGTTAAAGAACATTTTTCAACTGAAGGGAATCATTTTGAATAGTTTAAAGTTGCATCCTGGGGAGTAGCAGACTTTTAAAACCAACTCTTAATTTGAGAAACTCCCGACTGTGAATTATGAAATGTCACTGAATAAATCTGTTTGAATTTATATTTCAAGTCGTTTGTGAGAAAACACTCACCTCATTTGTTTTGATTGCGAATTCGCAGACACCTCCTCTTCAGCGGCGGCTCGAGCTCAGGACTCCCAGCGGCTGATAGCGGTGCGCTGATGGAGCAGGAGAGGATGGCTGTCTTGTCGGCGGCGGGCTTTGGCACAGGCTGGATGACAACACAGCCTCCGGTTGACAGCAGCGGTATGGCGTAGGCATGCTCGCCCTCCTCCAAGTTGGAGTCAGGATCTGGCTTACCCTCCACCGTGTTACCCATCTCATCTTGTGCCAAGACCCGCTTCCCTGGCTCCCATTCACCCACAGAACAATTGTTCTCTTTCAACGCCTCACGCTCCAGCTCACCGTTAGCTGGGTGCTTCTCTGCCTCTCCTTCACCTGCATCTCCCTTTCGGTCAGACTCGAACGCAGGCGTGAGAAGTGGATGCCATCCCGTACCATTGACTATCACATTACATGGGGCAGCAGGGCTAGTCTGGTGCTGGGGTAAGGATGGGGGCTGGGTCCGTACTGTACTTGGTGAGGGTGGTGTTGTACGGTTAGAGTAGTGGGGACTCTTCTGGCTCGCTGAAGCTTTGCTGGGAGCAGTGGAAGGTGGGGCTGATGATTCCAGTGTGTTAGGGTGTGTGGCCCCTTCCGGCTCCACAGCACTGAGGAGTTCCAGTGAGAGCAGAGCCCCTTCTCCTTCATCACGATGGCTCTTCCCTTCCCTCCCCAGCTCAGCAGCTGGTGGAGATCTTGAATCTGCCTCTGGCTCTACTTTGACCTGGACACCAGGTAGCATCCTGTGAATTACCTGCTGCTGGCATGATCTTTGGCCCACTGTTAGATCAATAACCCCATCCATCAATCCAGGGCCACTGCTGAGACAAAGGTTGCCTGAGTTATCCTCTGCCTTCACAGTCAATTCCACTGTCCTGCCTCTCTCTGACCGCACAGGAGAGACACGCCCTCCATCAGCTGGCTCTATCTTCTGCCTGCCTCTATCACCTCCAGAGGAGCCTGGAGAGTGGGGCCTAGACGCTGAAGCTTCTGAGGACTCTGGAGCACTACGGACAGAACCCCTGCTCTCAGGTTGGTCCCTGGAGGATTTGGGGTTGAAGGGGATGGGGATTGGAATAGGAATTGGGACTGGGAGGGGTACAATGACAGGGTAAGGGACCAAGAGAGTTGGAGGAGGTACTAATGGAGCCAAGGATGGCATGCCAAAGTTCATCATTGGGGGCAGGGGGATGGGTCCATTGGGCATCATGTTGACTGGGGGGAAAGGTGGTAGGCCTGGCATGGGGATTCCAGGGTGGGGGGGGATCATGCCAGGGTTGGGATTGGATGAAGGGTGGACATGTGGAGATAACAGAGGCCTGTGCATGGGGCTTGATGCAGGACCCAGGGCCCTAGGAGGTGGCGGTGGACCAATACCAGGGATGATTGGGTTTGACAGCGGGCTGTTGGGCCCTCCTGGGTGGGCAGAGGTGCGAAGAAATGGGGGGCGGATCTGCTGCATCATTTGATGCTCCATGAACAGAGGCAGGGGCATGGGTCCTCGGGGTGTCATCACCATGGGAGGGCTGCCAGAGGGGACCCCGACTGGTGGGTGAAGAGCGGGAACAGGTGGCGGGGGAAGTGAGGGGCTCTCATGGGGTCTTGGTGTGGGGATTTTGGCTGAAGAGGAGGAGGACGGGGAGCAGACAGCTGCAGTATCTGAGGGTGAGGCAGCAGACGATGTGGAAGGAGCCAAAGCTGAGGTTGTGGAAGGCCCCCCAGGTGAGGGAGCTTTACGTCGGAGGTCCGTTAGCGGCGTTCCCCAGGATTCAGGAGTGAGCAGCTGCACTCCTGAACTGCACTCCGGCTTACCCTCCCCTCCAGCTCCGTGTCCTGGGTTACACAGCGCTCCAGGAAGGGCAGCCTGGGTCTCTTTATAGAAAATGTCCATCTTATATTGGTTGAGGCATTTGGCACTGCAGAACTGCAGCCTCCGCTCACCAGCACCAAAGTCCAGGTACTCCTTAGTATGGCGAATATGTTTGCACCAGTCACACACCTGCAAAAAGAGACACACATATATAAGCACCTGTCAGCCTGCAAACAAAGGACTCCTGATTTGTTTTTGATGATCCACTACACAATATTCTCTGAAAATTGTGGGGAAGACGCTTAGTCTCCACACCATCTGGAGAGAAGCTCATTGGAAAAAGATTATTTTTAAGGAAGCTGATGTTGATTGTAAATACTTTTACAGATCTGTTGAAAAAAAAAGAAACATTTAACATTGAAGTCTGTACTCGCCTGCTTTCGACATATCTATGTGTTACATCTTATGCTCACATAATGGGGTTCAGCTGCTAAGGGATACTGAAGTGACTTTGCCTTTAACCTTCTGTCTTAACAAGAAATGCCCATTTACACCTTCTGCTATAAAGACCAAAGCCTCAAGCACAACACAAAAAGACGATTTCCCTCACACTCGTATTGAATTGTGGGTCAACAAGTCAAATCAGGTTAAATGGTAGAAGGTACACTGTGTATTGGTGTAATGGGTAAATGGGTGAATAACAGAATGTTCTGTATTTTGGGTGGTGAAATGTTCTATTTTAAATATCTTTATAGGTTGCAGGTGATGGCTGAAGCTTGGTGCAAAACGTTCACATTTTCTAACATTATTTTTCTCAGTCGAGCTCTGAAGTTTATGGTGAAAAGCCACAGTTGTTTGGTGAAAACTAAAAACTATTTACTTAAAGTGACTGCAACATTAGTAAGAGTGCAGTTTTAATCAGTTAGTAAAGTCAGTTATACATGGAAAGTATGTATTTCTTTCAGGCCCATGCATTCATATGCCTTTTTTACATTTATATAGTGCATAATTTTGCATCCTCCTCTCTCCCTGTACCTTTCTGCTGTGTCTTCAGAGCTGCATGTAACTGATCTGTGATTTCTGCCACCAGTTCCTGTCAGGTGTTTTATGTTGTATTGTCTGATTTCCCTCTTTGTTCTTTTCTCTTGACTCCTTTTCTTAGTCACACAAAGCAGCAGCAGATGCCTAACCTCCCTGAAAATGGCTCTACTTGACATTTCTACCTATTAAAACAGAGCTGATGTAACATGGCAACATGGCTACAAAGGGGTTAATAGTTCCTTGATACAGTAGGTGGATTGGTTGCATAAAGCCTTGTAAGTCAACCGTAACATTTTACATGCAAAAAATGGACTCGGCTTCAAAGATTGCTTCTGTATGCAGAACGCAAAGCTGGGCTGGATCCAAACATGTGGAGGCTCAATTGAAAAGTTGTCTTTCTTAGTCGCTGCAATGGCAAGGATCCCAAAACGCGCCGCTGCACTGTTTCATCAACGTTATACACCTTTTTAGTGCAAAACGTGCATATTTTTTGAGGGGAGGAAAATGAATGTGACCCTGGTAGAGCTGATAGCAGTGGGCGAGCCCTGAACACGGAGTTACTCGTCAGGCCACACACAGCTCACTCTGTCAGCTCTGGGAGGAGTGGCAGGTCCTCGCTGGAGATAATTAAGGCATTAATCAGTTGTCAGACCCTTCAACGACATCCATCCATCACACAGACCCTTAAGCCCCCCTGCTGAATGTTAATAAGTCGAGGGATGCAACCGGAAGGTGGATAAACTCTTTTTGCAAGCTGCATAGCAACATTGGATTATTTGGCAGGAAAGTGTCTGGCAGCAGCTGAAAGACAGTGGACTCACATGGGCTTTTGGGCAGATGCACTGCAGCACTGGCCAGGATTTCCAAAAGAAAACATACTCTGCTGTCCTTCAGCTGCAACATGTGTAAAACATCAGGTTGCTTGCCTCGATTATGTGCTTTACATCAGAGGTGAAGTGACTGAAGCAGAGGCATTCACAAAAAGGGCAAAAGTCTGCATTTGACAGTCATTAGGGAGTGTCACTCTAACTTAAAAACTGAACCGAGTTTGAGAGAAGCAGCCAGAGAGCATAGGGGACCACAGCAAAAACAGATCAGAGACTGAACTACACGGCGGTGGAAGCGCTCGGATGTCAGTCCCTTGAATTCTACATGCTTTAACTGCCCATTTAGTCCTCACTAATTCAATGAGCCATGACTGAGTAAAAGTCAAAAAGGTGCTCTCACAAGTTGAGTTTGATAATGGTATGCCCAGGATATTTTAAATAATAAATGTGCTGAAAATTTCCTCGACTCAGAAAGACAGATGGAGAGCACTTAACGACTTTCTGCACCGTGAGTGAAATTTCACTGCGCATTACGCTAATGGAGTTGTGCTTTCTCTTTCTCGCTCTCTCCCGGCTCCTGGACACAGATGTTTGCAGTTGAATGTAATTATGGTCATTTATTTCCATCACGGCCAACGAACCAGCATCGGCGGTGTAGTTTAACCATTTGCTTTACAACGATTATCCGGCTTCTAAACAAGCACCCCAGTGGTCGTCATGTTCTCCCTCCTCTGACTCTCTGACCCACTCCCAAGTCTAGGTATGTTTTTTCAGGAATTCCCACATTAGTCAGCGATGTGTTTTAGTGCATAAGAAGAAAATTAACACATAAGCTGAGGTGACTTGTGAGATGGTCAGAGGCATTCTCAGAGGTTAGAGCAATAAATAAACAGCATTTAATTTGCTGCAGTCAAACTGAATGACCCAACAGGAAAGGTTAAATCACCGGAGGACAAAAACTGCCAAAATAATTTGAAAAAAACCTGACAATAACAAATATATTGCAATTATGCAATGCACCAAAATATTAGAATTAAATGTAGAAATTCATACATTTATAAACTGTGACATATTTATAACTGAATTATCATCTTTAACATAAGAATCCCCATATTTACTTGCGTTCTCATTTAGTTTACCATGTTATGTATTTATTTATTTGCTTATTTATCTCTATTAACTTTATTTACTCTTTAACATTTGTCTATTCTGGTATATGTTTCTGTTCTGTTTTAACTTTGTTTTCCCTTCATCAAACATAAATATGTATAAAATTAAAAAAGAAAGTAATAAATACAAAGGAAAATACATATAGAGGCAAATTAAATCAAAAATATCCACTTATGTCACATTTGGTAAAGATATTTTTTTTCTGTGTTTGTGAAATTCTTCATTTTCCCAGGCTTTTAAAAAAAATTATTATTATTATTATTATTATTGATTTTGGCAGTTTGGATCCTCCACATAGGGAGGGGCTGCAGATTTCTAAGGATACGTATGATTTAGAAGATGAAGAGGAAGACGAAGGAGGAGGTGGCAGCGGGTTAAGAGGCTGGAGAGTTTCAGACGGTGCAGAGATTGTAAGGTTTCATAACAGGCTGCGGTGCCTGAAGTGGTTTTATATGTATGATGAAGAGGGTCACTGAAAATGAGGAGGTTTAAGCAAGAAAAGTGCATCAAGGGACAGGCTTGTGTATCCCGCCCTGTTAAGGTCGATATGCGATTCTTTTGACACTTCTCACATTGCTGCCACAATCACAAAGTGCAAATCGCAAAGATTAAACACATGAAAATGAACCAGGTGCTTGAAGCGAGGCTTGGTTTTTTCGTTATCTTACACTCCAAACAATCTGCAGCAAAGTATCCACCCGTGACGGCTTGGGTTCATCAGAGATGTTGAGAAGAGGCGGACAGAAACACTGAGCTGGCTGTACTGTGGCTTTAGTCCAAAAACTAGATCATGTTGCAAAAGACTGCCATCTTAAAGCACCTGGTCCACTGGAAGAAGAAAACAGTGTAAAGCTTACACTGATGTTTACACAAGAAAATTTAACTTTGGCAAGGCTTTAAAGACCATCTGCAACATGTGGACTTATTACTATGATTAACCAAACTATCAGTTTACAGTTGCCTCATTCATTGTTGCAATGGTTATAATTACTTGGCTTACAAAAGAGGAAACATATCTGGTTCATATCCTCTCCCAGTGTTTTATACTGACTACATAGTGTACCTGATTTCTCCATCAAAACCTGAATGGAGCCTGAAAAGTTTTAAACTGTAGCTAAAAGCCGAGAAGCACCAGAACCACACTCGCTGTGAGGTGGCTCTTTTCACAGCCAGCCGTCCCATCAGTCATTATAGATGTGACATACAAAGGCCATTCTCCCTTGGCCAGGTGAAGCTCAATTGCGCTATATTTCACAGCGCACACTCACGCACGCACGGCGAGTAAAATAACTTCAGCTGCAAGAGAGACGAGGCAGACCTGGCGGATTGTGTTTGAATGTCAATGCAGCAGACGGGAGATCTGTGAGATGAGATATCTACTTGGTGCTTTTCCATAGAAAGCACAGTTATATGCTTCTTTTTTTTTGCAGGGTTTGGGAAAAATCAATACTGCTGTGATATTTGTGCAATGAATTTGAGGCTAGAGCCTGCACATAGCAAACTGAGACAACAAACTGGGGAAAAATCTGTTGGTGAACGGTGAACTAGAGTCTCTTCGACTTTGAGGCGATTACCAACAGGAGATACATTTCCACACCCTTAAATGCATAAATTCATTTGTATCTGGACAAGCACAGATTCATTCTTCTCCTTCATTCTTCTTCTCCTTTTTTTGTCAAACATGTCTTCCCTCGTCAGCTATGGCCAGTGAGATGCAAGTAAGCGACATGGTGAGTGCGTGAAAGCCTCTCAGTCTTGACAAAATTACACACTTTTACACCAGTCATATGTAGTATAGCTACTGAATGCCAATCAGAGGAAACATTTAAGGTGACCCTACAGATATCGCGAAATCTAACAGCTTAACACTCAACATCTTCCTAATCTGAAGAACTGGCATCAGACTGCTTCTCAGTGAGGAGAAGTTACTTTTATTTTGCTTGTTACCTCCATTTTCAAGCCTAACTAACAAGCTGCTCGCTATAGCTTCTCCGTTAGGTAAGAGATCGTAAGCAGTGCTGATCGGCCTGTCGAAAAGCCAATTTCAGAGGTAGTTTGTATAATGTGTCACGTCTGGCCATGTCTGAAGTCAGAAGTGCTTATGGTTGTTTTGAATGACTGAGGGGTGGAGGGAGAGAGAGAGCGGAGATGCAATAATATTTAATATTGCATTTTCCAGACAGTCTGTCAGACAGCATTGTATCTGGTGGATACATAAACAGTTGGCACTTCTATAAAACAAGGGTTTAAAGAGAAAATGTTCGTGTCTTGAAGACTGAGTCCTGTATGATCGGTGCTTGATTGAATCTTGCAGAGGGACACATTGCTCTGGTGTGACTGCATTCTGTGGTTCTAGATGATTATAAAACTATGCAAAGACTTTGGTACTGAGTAGGTGACGTTGTGTGAGCAAAAGCATGTTGGATTAAAGTAAATGCTGTAGCCTTTAGTTGGTCAACATAGAATAAATTAATTAGGCAAGTAAGTTTTCTGCAGTTGTGATGCCAAGTCAAGTGCAGCTGCTGTGTCCTGAAAGTTATGAGCAATATAACGGTAGCATTCACTTAAAACCTGAACATACAAAAGTTTAAAAAATGATTCCACATGTCTGGAATGGAAGAATGTCCATTAAAATATGATGAATGAGTACACCTGTTTCTTATTACCGACATGTGAAATTCTTGAGATTAAAGAATCTCCTTCGCAACAATGTCCTGGGCATTAACCTAACATCCTTTTCAATGGTGGGAGAAGCTGGAGCTCCCAGTGTTCTACACACAGGTTCAAACTTGGTACACTCTAGCTGCCTAGCAACATAACATTATTGTTATCGACAGACATATAGATACATATAGAAGCTGTGATAGAAGCTGTGCTAAATTTGAAAGCCCTACTGTCATGGTCCTGGGTCTGTGACCCAGTGTTTTGAGTTTTCGTGTGTTTTTTGTCATTCTGTATTATGATTTATCTTGTTCCCCAGTCGTGTCTCGTGTGTCACCTCTGTCCCTGTGCTCTGTGTTCCCTTAGTGTCAAGTCCGTGTCTCTGTCTTGTGCTTCCTGTTTTACTTTGGAGTTTCAAGTCTCTCGTCAGTGTGTCTAGTTTTGCTTCCCCTTGTCTTGTTACGCTTAATTACTCCCAGCTGTGCTCTCCTCCTGTGTCCTATTCCCTCGTTATCCCTCAGTGTATTTAAGCCCTGTGTTTCCTTTGCTTTGTGTCATGTCGTACCCTCTCCATGCTGTGTGTTGTCTCTGTGCTCCCAGTTTCCTTGAGTTTCCAGTTCCCAGTGTTAGTTCTTAGTTTCCATGTTCAGGATTTGGTTTGCTTTTTTGAGTTTATT
>VVHJ01036129.1:3699-16670 GCA_015107715.1 Tylochromis polylepis | reverse complement strand
TCCGGTCCTCTGTTTCCTGGCGTGTGTGTGTGTGTGTGTGTGTGTGTGTGTATGTGTCTGTGTGTCCGGAAGGCCGGTTTACAGGCACCGTCAGGCCGAGAGGAGTTCCAGCACTGGAGCCAGCCAGCAGTTGCCAGCTGCTGCTGATTGGATTCACCAGGAGCTTCTCTATTTAACAGTGTGGCTGGGCTTCAGTCGACGCTGGATTATTACAAGTCAACCCGGTTAGTACAGCAGTGGGCTCGTGTATGAAGAAAGACCTCACTATTGTGGATTATCCTGCTGTCCTGTGTGTGTGTTATGTGTTACCAGGAATCGGGGAGTGGAGTGTGGATTTTTCACTGGAGTGGAGCCACGGTTTGGAAACGGGAATGTTTTGGAGTTGTCACTAGTTTACTTTCATGGACATCTGCACTGCGTGGGATTCTGGGGAGAATCGCCACGGGAGCTACAGTGTATATAGTTGTGTTGTTTCCACTCACTGTCAATAAATCCACTGCCCTTCATCATAAGAGTCTTGCATTTGGGTCCTCCCTCTCACAACTCCACGGTCTGCCACCGCAGTCCGTGACCGAACTAAGTCACACTAAATGTCACTAACAAAAACATAACAATTGCCACACAGGTACTATAGTCATGGGAAAGTAAACCTTCTGTCAATTCTGTTTTACATATCAGGACATAAAGATAAGCCATCTGGTCCTTAGCAGTGACCAGTGTAAAGCAACAAACAACAGATTTCACGGTTTCATTATTTATTCAACAGAAATGAAGCCAAAATACAGGAGCAGTGTGTAAAAGAACTACCTCTAGCATATAGCTTGACTTAATCAGTCTCTCACTTGGTTGAGGAGGAATTTTGGGCCACTCTTGTTTACAATGTTACTTCATCTCATTGAGGTGTGTGGGGGTATTCATGTATGGGTGTTGTACAGATGGCCTCACATTTGACTCTAGAATACATTGGTATACAGAGGAGTCCATGTTCGACTAAATAAATAAATACAAGGTGCCCAGGTCCTGTGGCTGAAAAACAGGCACAAATTACCACCCCTCCACCACTGTGCCTGCCAGTTGTTATGAGGTGTTTGTGCCGATATGTGGTGTTTGGTTTTCTCCGAACATGAAGCTGTGCACTACAGCCAAGTCCTTTCTGTCTGAAGAACATTAATCTAGAAGTTTTGTGGGTTATTAAGGTGTAACTTTGAAAACCTAAACTGTTCTGCCATGTTCTTTTTAAATAGAAGATTCTTTCTCCAGGGTACATTTAGAAACAAGTCATACTTGTTCAGTCTTTTTCTAATACTAACATGAAGCTTTAACATCTAACATGCTAACTGAGGCCTCCAAATCTGAGATTTAGCTCTTGGTTTTTTTTGTAGTTTCTCTGAGTATGTCAGGATATGACCTTGGGGTGAATTTGACAATCCACTCCTGGGAAGATTGGCAATGGTCTTGAATGTTTTCCACTTGTGAAAAAGTCCACCATTCTTTCTCAGAATGGACTTCAAATTGTTTGATAATGGCCTTATAACCCTCTGTAGATTGATGGGCAGCAACAACTGTTTCTCTAAGATCACTGCTGATGTCTTTTCTCCTTGGCATTCTGTTAACACGCACCTGAATGCTCTACACCAGCAAACTGGGAAACCTTTTTTAAAGAGAGGCTCCCACTCACTGATGATTAGTTAATCAATCAGTGCATTTGATTAGCAGCACCTGTTTACTACTTACCTACTTAAGTCCTAAGGAAACAGTAAGGATGCCCTTAGTTTTTTACAGGTTGCTTCTGCATTTCTGCCTAGTCTTTGTTGATAAATAATGACACAGTGTATTGGGTCATGTACTGTTCATCGGAAGTTGTATATACTTAATTTTCAGACCTGCTAGACCAGATGATTCCTACTATTATGTTTTTATGCACAAAAGGATGTACCTTCTTTTGACCATGACTGTACATCCTGACTAATACTGGCCCAGTTCAGTCCTATTTTTGTTTTGTTTTTTGTTTTTTAGTGAGTCTGAACTTGACTGCGATAAATTTTGTTTTCCACAGTTCTTACTGTGTGTCTGTCTGTGTAGGTTCTCAGCAATCCAGGTCATTATAATCTAAGTAGCTTGGAAAGAGAAGTGACTGGTGGTCTTGAAGATGTTGAGAGACTAGGGAGACTAGTGGGAGAACTTGAAAAGGATAAAGCCATTGACCACCCTACATACCACTGTCTGTGCCCAGGGAATACTATACACTGTATATATGAACTTCGAAAGATCCACAAAAAAGGAGACCTATTGTTAGCAGTATCAACTCAGCCACCTACAACATTTCCAAGCACCTCGCACCCATCCTAGCTCCCCTTGTGCAGAACACAGTCCATCACATCAAAAACTCCACTGACTTCACCAACAAGGTCCAGAAACTTTCTCCGTATCCAGATGAAACCATAGTGTCCTTTGATGTGGTCTCACTTTTCACTTGCATACCTACAACTGAGGCAGTGGAGACGGTCAGAAAATGACTACAGTAAGACAGCTCCTTAGAAACAGAACCAACTTTACCCCAATCAGGGACATCACCTAGCCACTGGTACAGATACGTGGATGACACATGTCAAATGTCTAAATTATGACATAATTTCTGAATCCTATTGCAATTTTGTGTTGTCTTGCTTACAGGGACTATTTTAACACAATTGTTACACTGTCACCTAATGTACTTTCAATATCTTTAGGCAAAAACAAAAGTGCCAGTATCTTAAATAGGTCTCCTGAAACAAGAAAAGAGCCCAAAGTTTTTCCATTACCCTTTGCAAAGAAAAATCGCTATTTAGAGGTGATAAGAAAAGGGCAATTGCAGTAATTACAATGAGTGTAGCGGTGATGCACAGTGTTTTTCTTTGTACTTTCCCTTTGGCAGTTTAGGTTGTTAAGAAGAGAGACTTCTTAACAAACTGAATAAACTAGTCCAAAGTCTTTGTATTTTACTCACAGAAAAAAGCACAAGCTATAGTTTTCAGTTAGCTTTGATTAAGCTGAACTGAATTTCTAAAAAGTGGAATGAGTGTAGTTTTCAGCTTTTGTAAAGTCCCTCCTCATATATATACATACATAGGTTTTCTAATCACTTTTCTTAGAAAAGGCGCAATGCAGGCAACCACAAACCCAATTTCAGTGCAGTTTTTATTTTGTTTTTTTACTGATTAAACAATGCAGTGACAGTTTTTTACACATACTACAATTAATAAAAAGCAAATTTCAACACTAGACTGGCCCAAGGCTTTGTAAAAGCATTATTTGTACACAAAGGAAATAAAAGGAGACACATTGTGTTTCTTGATCACTGTGAGCCCACACAGTCAGGGCTTAGTGACAGCATGATGAGTGTTACTGGTCAGTGTGTAGGATGAAGTTCCTGAGCAATGGCCATTGTCACAAGGGTGGAGGAAAGAAATAAGAGATGGGTAGTGCTGTAAACAAACAGTAGGTGACTCATGTGGGGGGCTAAATGAGACTGTTTTAAATTGAGGAGGAAATTAACAGTGTGGCGCTGTTAAAACAGAACGTAAATCGTTTTAGGAATGATGTTGCAGTGAATGCTGTCTTTGACTGATTTAAACCTCTTGCCTCCTTGCAAACTGCCTCACCAAGGAAAATGGGAAGGCAGAGATGAGCCAGAACTTCATATAAAGGAACATGAGTCAATTATTTACTGTCTTGCAGCAACCTAACAGCATTTGTGATTTTGTCTGTTCCACTGACAAAACCTGGAGCTGCAGATGGAGGATATTAATGACTAACTCCTGCTTTCCTTGTATAGTCATATTTTTTTTCAAAATGCCACCATAGTTTAAACTTCACATGAGGCTGGTCGTAGTATCTTTTTTTTATTGGGCTTAGAAAGTACAAATATTGTACCTTGTTATAAAATGCACGGAGCACGAAAATGTCCTACAGTAATTGGCTTGTTAATTTTGCTTGCAAGCCTGCAAAGAGCCCATTTAAAATGAGAAAAATATGTCCACTATTTCAAGGGATCTAACATAGTGGAATGTATGCAATAAATAAAGGAAGGGTGCTCTCCTCCTTAATGTTGTAGAACTTGAGTAGTGAACAACAAGTTAAGGAAAAGCAACAAAACAGAGGTGGCAAAGTTGATTTAAGGGCCCTGATACTTAAAAAGATTGGGGAATCAATACCAGCTGTCATGAACTGGCTTAAAGTAGGTGACTAGTTTTCAGACTAGTCATGTGGGAGGTGGGTATTTATGCACCAATTCCACTTGACCAAAAAGCAACCATAAACTGTCAGTTTTCTGGAAGTCAGGGAAATACTCCCAAGATATTGTCTTCAACCACACTGACTGTCAAATTAAAGTGACTTCAGCCAATTAAACCACCTAACGTGGCTATACTCACCCAAAAAGACAAGTGAAATCCTGAGTACATGGATTTGAGAGCAAAAGAGCATGGATTCGAGAGCTGTTGCTGCTGTCTTCCAACATCAACCATAGAGTTAATTAATGTTACCAATCCAAATTAATGCAATTTTGTGTAAAACTCCCTTAAATATTGGTCACAATGTTAGCATTGTGTAGCACTATCACACTGGCTCAAACTTTAATCTTACCAATGGATTAAAAGATCCCGGATAAGCCCCCATTTATCATGAACTAGGTCAAAACTGGTGACAAGGAGGAAGACCACAGAAGAAACCTACTTCAATTAAAGATTATTTATTAAACATAAACTAAACAAAAGACAAACAGCACAGCTGTTTTGATGCCAGGTGGAGTGAGAGAGACTGAACAGTTCATCTGGTCCAGTCACACAGGTGACCTGCATTCGCTGATGATCCTCCCATTTCAGCCAATTATCAGTAACAACAGGCCAGGGCTTTTTCGACAGTGGGAGTGTGGTGTTTTCCCACACTCCCACTGTGTACATCAAGGCAAAAATAAGTATGGAAATACATCCCATTCAACAGAAATGTTGACACCTTAGTGGAAGATGCTGAAGGTCTGCTTGCTAGCTAGTTTTCAAACCTGCACTTGGTATTAACATTGCATTTGTCAGTGCTTAGAAAGATAAACTAGCTTTTCACACCAAAGTGAAAAAGGCTGATAAACAGTGCATAAGGTACATGTTTCATTATTCATTTTTAGCTTTCACTGTAATGTGCTGCTTGCATGATAAAGTACCAGGTCCTCTGTTTGTGTTTTGCAGCTAAAAAGCATCCACTATGACCATATCATGTAGCTCTAATTTGACACATCCCTGAAAAGGTTTTATGCCATGCTATTTACTATTTGTGAAAGTTTGCACTTTTTCACACTCTTGTTATTTTATTATGTGTAATTCTTACTTTTGCTTTTATCTGCCACTGCGATCCAATGATTTATTTCATCGCCTCATGCAGCTGCAGCAAAGCTTTATTATTTATCTGAAAGAAACTCTTGTGTGGCTTGTAATACAAAAAAAGTCATTTTTATGAGGAAAAATCTATTTTTCTCAAATGGCTGTTGAGCTTTTTTTCACACTGGGGAAAAGTGATGAAAAGTCTCATAGTGATAGCTGTGTGTATTTTTCCATAATTTCTCTAGGTGACTAAGAGTCTAGGAGTTCCCCAGTAACCATTTAGGATGCCAAAACAATACTGAACATCCCCCAAAAGCAGATATTGTGGATGCATTTTTCCTGAATCGTTGAAGATCAAAGAATGGATCAAGATAAAACATATATATTTTGCAACAGTGCAAATCAGCACTGGTGACAAGTGAACCACTCCCTTTTTCCTCTTCATCACAAATCAGAAATAATGTAACCTTCTCAGAAACTGGACATCTTTCATTAATCTGACATTTCACATCCACCACAAATAAAATGTTATTGATTTTCCACGGGTGTGCTGATGCTGCTTTATACTGTTCCAATGTCTGTGCCAGCCTAATGAGATTGACATGAGCTTTATGTGGCCAGACAGCCAACTAGGGGGCAAAATAAATCTGACAATAGGATATTAGTCATTTTATTGCTCTAAAAAGAGGGCAGAAAAGTGGAAGAAATTAAAGTATAAGATCTAAGTACAGGATTGTAAACCACAGACCTTGTTACATTTCTGGCAGCTCACCTGGTGGGTGCCAGAGGCCCAAATCCATTCAATAAGATGAACAGGAGCACTTTCAGTTGTTTGTCTTTCACACAGAATCCATTAAAAAGTTCTCACTCCCTTGGTTTACAAGGGAGTGAGAACGTTCTACTTGTACCCCATAAATCACACCTCTGTCATGGGCGTATCCCCTACTGTGTTCTTCCATTTTGTACCACAATGCTTTAACAATGTGTCAGACACAAACCCATCATGTACTGCACAGGGTGATGTCGGTAACAAAAATGCTATTTAAAAATCAACCACTAATTAGTGCTTTTAAACATTTTGTGGTAAGTGTGAAGGAAACATTGAGCATCAATTCATCCAGGGGAAAAAAACATGTAACAAATGGAAAACAAAAGGAAGCATTCAATGGAGAGTCTTGCAGAAGAAGATGAAAAAAATGGCAGTGAATCAATATGCTGGATGTATTTTTAGAGGGATATTGTCTCTCTCCCAATCTGTCTATTTATCCATCTGTCAGATAGTCAGATAGAAACACAAATATAAATGTACTAATACATATTTTGATGTGTTATTATATATAAAATCGTCTTTAGCTGCAAAATTACAGTGATATACACAGTAGTGAATCCATAATTACATTCCAGTTTTTTAATGTTTCCAGCATCACAACTCTACCCACAAAAAAGGTCTAAATACTTCTTTTTTTCTTCTTTTCTTGTTATTGTGAAAAACATTTTTTTCAGTAGAGAACAATTTTCAGGCTCTGGTTGTAGTACCACTTTTCACATAATACATCTATGTTAGAGCTCCAGTAAGGAATCTGCTGCCATCTTCGAAGAAAAACTACTACCTACATTAATAATAAATAATTTCTAATTAATCAATTATTTCCACATTTCTATATACCTTCTGCAGAGACCATATGTATTTTTAAAATGTTAACAAGGCCACCGGAATTGTAATGCTTTTTTCACTGTTTAGCATCACAAGGTATTCAAGTTCAAAGGTGAGTCCCAAAGCAACATTGGTTTTAATTGGTGCGATGTGAGTAATCATAATGTCACCTATAATTTTGCCCATCCTGTGAGGATACTAATTCATAGCTGAAGGAAAACAACAGAAAGGGATTGTGAATTTTGCTGAATGGAAGCGGACGGGCCAAGATCATTTGTGATTTGCTCAAATCACCTTTCCTACCACCCTCACTCTCTCTCGCAGACAGATACAAACATGCACCCAAACTTAAGGCTGTTTTTTAAGATAATATCAACACTGAGCTCTCATTATTAAACACAGAAGAACATTTGTGGGAACAGTGTGTCAAATGTTGATGTCTGGGCTGCAAAGTTTCCTCTGCCTTGTTTAACTTTCACAAAACGGAGTGCAGAAAGGAAAACGGAGCCTCGGCCCAACTTTATCCTGACATTCTAATGAGGACAGTGAATTCGGATGAGTAAGAATCTAATTTCAGAATCACCAGCAATCCACCATCTCACTGACTACAATTTGCTGCCTCGCATACTTTGCACCCGCAGGGTGGAGATTAAATGCGAAATTATTGGACATCTGTCATATTAAGGAAAGTTGAAATGTCCCAGGGTCTTTTGAGACTGAGGGAAACGATATTACAATGCCATGACAAAAGGAAGGCAGGTGAGGCAGTCTTTGATTCTGTCAGAGCTCAGATATCAGAAGTATTAAATCAGATATTTTACAAAATATCCTTCCTTTCTCTCCTTTTGTTTCTGCATCTACATCTTTCAGTCTAGCTCAGTCTCGCTCCAGTACATGATATTCTTCTTCTCTCCATCCTTTGTTTCTCTTTTTCAGTCTTGTTAATTCTGTCATAAATCATCCTGTGGCAGTGACAGAATTTGATTGTGATCTTGCAGTTTCCTTGTTTGATAGTGTCTCTTGCTTGATTTAGTCCTTTTCACTGAACATACATCAAGCCTTCCTTCTCAGCAAGTGCTGACTGTGGGCTTTTTAATAGACCCTGGTAAAAAGCTCTCTTTGAATGGAGAAGGAGCTGCATGGGTTTTTACAAACATCCACTTCCTTCACAGTCTTTCTTTTGATTTCCTTCCTCATTTACTCAGGGCTGTTGATCATGCTTTACTCTGATGTTCAGGGCCTGGATGGAGGATCTGCAAGCTGATTAATTACATCTCTTACAGGCTCTGCCTCAGGGGGTACTGGAATAGTCAGCTCAGGATGAGCTTGATTTAAGCTCTAACAGCATTTTACCCATGATGCCAGGAGGAAGGTCAGAGCAAGTCCACAGAGGAGGCAAGCAGGAGGACAAGGAACTTAACACCAAATGATGGATGCCAGTGGTAATTCAGCATTCCCTCAAGGACAAGAAACCTGGCCTTAAAGTAAAAGAAAATAAGTAAATACACATTACCTAATGAGACAGACACATCAAGTCTTCAACTTTGAACTTTGTTGGCATTAAAGCTCTAAAGGAGTGAGAAGTATTAAGTTTAATTGCAGACAGGTATCGCCCAGAGTGCTGTTCAAAGAACTAGCTGTGCCAAATAAAAGGACTCTGAACAGTCAGGTTACTTTTAGTTTCTTTTAAATTCTTTGTTACCAAAAAAAAAAAAGAGTATGAAGGGCAATTGAAAAGAACTGCAGGACCAAAGTGGGGCCCACAGGGCATCAATCAAATGATCATATATTATACATTCACACTGCAGGGTATATTAAACCCTGGAGATGTTATGACCACTGATCTTCTTCTGTGGTAGCCTAAAATGTATTATAATTAAATGAATTACTTTATCAATAGGGACATTTTCATTGTGACTCATTTTTTATGACAGTTTTTAATGAAATATTTTCTTCCCATTTATTCTCTCTTTTTTTTTCATTATCTATTGACAAAAATCTTATCCCGTACAGAGAGTGACACTAAAACACATATGCAGTGGTTCTGCTATGAAATCATTCTGTTTGAAAGGGGCCTTTGTCTGCATTTGTAAAGGAAGAGAGTCTGCATTTTTAATCTGTTTCTTTTCTTTTGCATTCGGCAGGGAGGTGAAACCGCTGTGAGAGGATCCTTTAAACTACATTCCTGAGGGTTCATTGTGTAATTCACCTTGATAAGAAATGATTTATTTGGATGCATACATACTACAAGTTTCAAATAGCTCTTGAACAGATAAGATAGCTGAGTTTATACCTACTAAAGAGAAGGAGTGCACAGATAATTCATCATTATTGTGACACACAAAGAAGAAAAATCTGAAGGGGCACAGAACCACACTGATGAAACTGATGCAAAAGCCTAAATATAATCAAGAATTGTTTGCCTCTCTACGGGTTGTTATTTTATATTTTATTAAGAAGCCTAAGTAAAATGTGCATTTTATTTTGTACTATATTTTTCCTGTGTTTGATGCTCTGTAAATTAGACCATGGTGTTATACTGCTGCCAGTAAGTTGTGAAATAAAGCTGCATTTAGCAACACTATTTTGTTTCTAAATAGCAAAGAGAGCATTTTAATTGCTAGGTTCAGACATCTTCCTAGGAGCTTAAAAAACAATCAGTATCCTATTTCAGCTGCCCTGGGAAGCTGCTCCATCACCCACCCTCAATCCTTCCCCTCTCGCTTCTCAGTATGTTTGACAGCAACCAAACAAAATTAGTTCTCGGGAATAATTATGACTTTATAATGAAAGCACATCCACTGTATCAAAGTGGACCCATTTCCAAGATTTTCAGGGTTTTTTTGTAATACAGCTACGTTACCGATGTTGATGTTGATCTTACTGCCTCACCTGACAAAAGCTCTAGCACCTCAACAATTTTTTTCAATTTTTTAATGCCTGAGTTTTATGTATTCATTTATTATTTGTGGCGGGGCGTGGCCGCGGTGCCGTGCGGTGGAGATGGCTTCACCTGCACGGCATCGGCAATCACGCCTCGCCAGCCTTAAAGGGTCCTGATTATTGTTTTGATGTGGTTGTCGTTGGTGAAGTGTGCGGCTGGCAGCGGGAGAGCTGCACCCGTGGAGTGTAACAGCAACCGTGTGTTATCGTGTGGAGTGTGTTAATAAAAGTATGTGGGAAAACATGAGCGTGTCTTGGGGTCTGCCTTGGTACCGTCACATTATTATTATTATTATTATTTTTTAAAATTCCTCTAAATATCAAGTGTGAGAGAAAAAACTCATATAGAGAAGTGTGCAAAAGTCTCGAGCCACCCCTCTTTTCTTTGCTTTCTATATTTTGGTCTGAGAATGATAGATGGTACCAGTGACTTTTTGCAACACAAAGGTGACATCAGAACACAGTGTCTCAGGCAAAAGTAAAGTTTCTACAATTATAACAAGTTTAAAAGTCAATATTTGGTGTGACCAGCTTTATTTTTTACCGTAGCCTGAACTCTCTTAGGCAAGCTTTTTTATAATTTCTTTAATTCGTCTTCAGGAATAGTTCTCATGGACATTTCAAAGCTCTTCTTTGAATGTTGGCTGCCTTTTGTTCTTTCTTCTGTAAAGATGAGCCGACACTGCTTCAAAGACTGAGGTCTGGGCTTTGGGGAGGGCAATCAATGAGTGACAGTGTACCATTGTATGTTTTTTTCTATCCAGGTATGCTTTTACTGCTTTGGCAGTGTGTTTGGGATCATTGTCATTGTGTACTACTCACACTTTCCAGATGGTATTGTGTGGTGGATCAAAATTAGATTGCATTTTTATGTGTTCATGATTTAATCAGTTTTGACAAGATCCCCAACATCACTGACTGAGATGCAACCCCAAACCATGACACAGCCTCCACTGTGTTTTATAGGTGGCTGTTGACAATCACTGTACCTCTCTCCTGACCTTCTGCTTACATATTGATGACAAACTCCTCGCTTCTCTTTATTAGAAAAAGGGAATAGAAAAAGGTCTTCAATGAGACCATTTCTGATGAAGATTCATTATAGTAGAAGCATCAACTGAAAGGCCAGATGCATCTCTCAGGCACTAAAAATACCATTCATCTGCTGTAGATAGCTTTTTAGGCCTGCCACTTATTGTCCTCCCTTTGTATATTTTCCAGAGGTTTTTTACGGACACACACACACTATGCTGAGGTATGCTACATTTTCAGCTAATAGCTCTTTGGGAATCACGTTTTTGGTGCAAAACTTTGCTATCTTAGATGTTTTCCATAGATTCAGCTAAAAAAATGGGGACAAATTATGTGTTTTTGTGTCAGGTTAGCAGCAACAAAGTGCTTAAAAATACAATTTAAAATTGTTTTTCTTGTTAAGTTGTCTGTTATGTGTAGGCAGAACACTAGTTCATCCCTTGAGTTAGAAGTCTTTTGTTATTCTTCGGTGATTCATATGTCAGTGTTAAGTGACTTAACAGAAAAGCAAAATGTAAAAAACAAAAAAGCTAAACCAACAGAAAATTTGATTCCTCTAAAACCATTCAGGTAGATGGACTGGACTGAAAATGAGTGAAAAAGCAGCCAATGTCCAAAGAAAAACCTTCAGAAAATCTGGAGAACTATTGCTCAAAAGCACTTTAAAAAATTACTAGGAAGTCTGACACCTTGGAAGCAAAATATATAAAGACAATTGAACTTTCTACTTTTGCAGAGTACTGTACATGCCAAATAATTAGCTAAAACAAAAACAGAAAAATAGAAAGTGTTTACCTGTTGATATATATATATATATTGCATTTCATTGCACATTTAATTGTTAATTTGCAAATTCATAGGAGAAATCAAATGGATAGTTTGAGGGTTTTTCAATTAATAATAATCATCAAGGAATTTTTCTACTTTGCAGACATGAACAAATGGGTAAATTTCTTAAGTATGGAATGACATCCATCCAGTTTTTGATTCAGAGGAGACGCACTACTGGGCCAAGTTATTCAGTGTTAGATGTGTGCCAGTGGAAACCCATGAATATTCTCTGCATGAGAGCCTAGCTAATAGGCCCTTCCTGGAATTCAGATGGCTACTGTAAATTACTCTCTGATCAAATTCATCATTGCAACTGTGCCCCAGAATCAATGTAATGGCACATGTGACACTGTATTTAATCACTGCGGTTTATTTTTTGTTTATTTATGAAACAATAAAAGCCATGAGTCGTTAATTCCACAGAATAAAGATCATTTGTTGGATGATTAGTACTTGTGTATACTGGGGTCATGAGAGACAAAGAATCTTGGCAGCACAATATCATTAAGATTTTATCGAGGATTAAACCTCTTCCTCCTTTTTACTATCAGTTTATTCTCTCACTTGCTGCTCTCATTGCCTATTTCCTGAAAGATGGAGACAGAGAGAGATAGAGCTTTACAATGCCTTCATTGTGCAATTAAAAAGATATTTAGGCTTTTTATTTCAGCCCCACTGACACCTTTACCACCACTCACAAAGGGAACACCCTAAAATAAACATAAATGATTTGCACCAAAACAACTGCAAATTACCCATCTGTCAGCTCACATTGTTTGTGTTTTCAATTTAAAACTCCTCAAAGACCTTCATATCCCTCACTGTCAAATCATTTTCAAAGCCAACTATACTCTAAACAGTCTTTCAAAAATGTATGCCACCAGAGGGGAATTGTTGGTGGCGGTGGGAGAAGTGCCGACCACACACATGGGCATGTATTAACATTAGAGTGCATATTTCCTCTAGCCACAGCTCAGACGTCAGGCACTTCAGGCTTATTTCATTTACTAGTGTCTTTCCTATCAGACCTTTAGCTAACACTATGGAAGACAGTCAGGGTGGAGCAGCCAGCCTGCTGCTTCACCAACAAAGGCAGTTAAGCTTCCCTGCTGGCTCTGTGCAACTCCAGCTGTTGGGGGGGGGGGGGGGGGGGGCGGAGC
>VVHJ01036128.1:0-14159 GCA_015107715.1 Tylochromis polylepis | reverse complement strand
AGACTTCATCCACTTCTTGAATTGATTTTTCCTCAGATCTGCCTTCTGCATCAGTTCAGAAACAGCTTTTTTTCCTCTCTTCTCCCTCCGGATATTTTTCAGCAAAGGCTGTGTTTATTTTGGAAATGTTTGACCTTTTATTGTCAGCCAGTCTCTCTCCACAAATTAGGCATACTGGTAGGCCACTCTCATCAGAAGTAAATGCAAATGAATCCGCCCAGGCATCATTAAATGTTCTAGTTTCTTCACATATTTTTCTTTTCTTACATTTCTCCATACTTGGCCTACCTGGGGTTGAAAGTCTCGATAAATGCACGGCGTTTTGAAAGATAATAAAATATAATTTTATTTTAATATTTCAAGATCACAATAATCTTCCAATTTAGAACTACAATTTAAAAAAGGAACACACACAAATAAAATACACTTCAATTAAATACTTACACTGTGGCTCTGCGTGACTTGGGATGAAAGGATGAAAGAGCTGCACCCAGTTGCCGACCCCTGTCAAGGATTTTATCTTTCATTAAAAATCACCCTTTATCATCGCTAAATCTAATGTGTTACAGTCTAACTTTAGTGTAACACATGAATTTATTTACATCTTGTAAATTTGATTTCCGACTATCGGGAAAGAGATATTTTCACACAACAATCTTGCCAACAGAAAGAAATGAATGTTAATGTATAATTCCTGTAGTACTGAACAAAGCATATTGTTTTAACTTATGTTAAATACTTAGGTGCTTAAAAGAAATGATTGTAAGCCTTCCAGCTGCTCTAACTATATTAGCTTTGCTTTGTATTGGCTGTATGACTAGCCCAATCTGGGTCGGGTTTAAAGCTATCTCAAGTTATTTTCAATAATTCACAGTGATTTTCAGACCCATCAGTCTAAAAAATAAAAGGTTGCTAATTAGTTGCCTTCCAGCCTGATGTCCTCCACTGAGTCCTGTGTACGCATCATTTTCAGCTGCTTTAATTGATCCAGTTAGCCTGCTAGTGCCAGTTGGCAGACTTTTCTCAGCTGAACAAATGTAATTTATTGAGCAATAATATTTCACTTAACTCAGCGATACTCCTGTTCTGCACACTGTTGTCAGTAGTAAGTCTGTATTAAGAAAAACACTTCCAGAGTCCTTGTAGTCTGCCTTTGCATATCCACAAAACCACTCAAGAGCAGCCTGACGTGGTAAAATCCCTGGACTCTGTTGCTGACTGGAGGTATATGGGATGAGGCATACGCAGTCTGGAAGAGGGAGCCTGTGAGCCTGTGCTCAGGGCTACGGAAACCCTCGACTTGCAAACAACTCACCACACACATACACATCAACTGTTTTTTTTCTGTGCTTCAAGCAAAATGTATTTACATATTGTCAAGTCTAATTACACACACAGATCTGATGACTTGTTTTCTTCTACATGAGCCACAATGTGTCTCCAGAGAAACAGTGTTCCTGCGGAGACACTTTGGACAGATACCCCTTTCCTGGCTTCCTCTTTGAAACCTGAGAATTTAAGTTTCTCCAGCTGGAGTTTTACTTGAAGGCTTCTCTCTTAATTCATTGTGACCGCTCTCTCCACTTATAAAGAGAAATCAGGTTATGGCTGTATGCAGAATCAATAGCCTTTTGATTGAGAATGAGTCTGAATTACTAACACACACACACACGATGGTAAGAACAAAATTAGGCGGTATACACATGTCACAAATCTAACAGTGCACAAACTCGGTTTTCATGCAGGGTAAAAACGTTTCATACACATATTTTTAAACGAGGCCCAGTGTCACATCATCATAGGCTAAATTCCACAGCTTTCCCTTTGTTCTCATGACTCAGTATCTTTCACCGTCTCAAACTGAATCAGCTGAACACTCAGTGAGAGTCGGCTGCAGAAGTGTGAAAAGTCAGCGCTTGTCAGACTGGAGACTAAAGTCAGCAGGAGTGCAGAAAACAACTCTTATTCTGCTGATATATCTATCTGATGTCCAGTGGAAACTCAGTTCAGTATTCAGTGTAATGACTGGAACGACTGATTCTTTTTTTTGCCCCTCAGTGGCATTCTGTCACCGAGGGGGAAAAGTGAGACTTTCATGAGCTGGTCAAGTGAAGTTGTTTTTCTCTTCTCCAGCAGCTATGTGCCATTTTAGTGACTCACTGTGTGCATGGTAGTTGTAGAAGTAAAAACTACACTTGAAAGGAAGCTCTCCTCCACCCACATGCTCATCGAGCGAGCTTCACTCATGTTTGTGCGCTGCTACTTGGACAGACGGGCTGCTGCTGCTGCTAGCTGTGGTGGCTCTGGTGAAAGATTGACTGAATCAATAAAGCAGATAGAGATGCATGCCTTTCCTCACACCTTTGGAGCTCTATTTTTATAAGCTTAGTGGCATCAAAGTCAAGTGCACTCTGAGTTCATCAAGGAAAACATACTTGGGGTAAATTGGCAGCCAGGCTAACGTGTTGCACCTGTCGCATGAAACACTGCAGTCAGAGATGATGGAGGCTGTGATGGTCATGGCTTTAACTTGTACAACTTTCTTCATTCCTGTCTGAACCTTCCCACGCTCACCTTGTGTTGTCTGAGATAGCGCCACGCTGTGTTAAGCAGTGCACTTGCGATGCTATAGATTTGTGCTACTCTTTAGAGTACTGCCTTGAGATTATGATATTGGTTTCTTGCAAGGACTTTCTCTTTCTAATACAAATGTGTGAGCAAGGAAAAGACACCAATTCAACCCTATTTACAACTCGCTCGTGTTAGGATTAAAATGATTAAATGAAGCCGTTTTTTACAATTTTTTTATACACGTGGTGATGTGCTCATTAACGAGTTGACGCTCCAGGATTTTGAGGGTCGGCAGCTTCGTTCAGCGCTATGACTGAATTGAAATATTGTGATTAACGTAGAGCACAGAGAGTTTTTCGCAGCATGCTTACATATCATAACTATCATAACTAGTTATCAGTCAGGATGACATTTTCTGGGCCAAGGGAGTCCAAACAGAATGTCCCAAATTTAGATAATAACTAGAATCAGTAGGATGAGATTAATAATCAAGGTTAGGCAGGGAGGTGTTTTTGTCTCTGTCATTCCAGGAAAAGGAGCAGATACGAGGTCGGACGTCAACGGAGAGGAGACTTGAAGGGAGACGGCAGGACCGGAAGAAGCTAGTCATAATAATAATGTGTTATTGCTGGGGTCTAAAACTGCACGGCCCGATCCAGGGTCATCCTTTCGACAGACAGCTGGTTTCATAGAGAGGTCCAGCGCTGTAAACCTGTAATTTCAACTGCCGAAGCAAATTAAATCTTTTTAAATGACAGATATTTCTCCTGTACTTCCTGCTGGAGAAACTGAACACGACACTTGATATAAAACAGGCCTTACATATGGTTATCTATACAACCATATGTAAGGCTCAATGCTAGCATAGACACTGGAGTCATTTCTGTATTATGAAGCTTTTACAATCCTATGGGCTGGTTTCTTACCAGAAAGAATCCATGCAAAATACTTCACGTGCAGGACAGGAGTGGTCCCGGGGCCTGTATAACCAACTGATAATTAGTGCATTCATGTACTGCATATAAACCTGTGATCCAAAGAGCTAATACTTCAGTGTTCAATATCTTATTAAGTTGTATCCATCTCCAGTAACCTTGATGTTATGTTGTGCACAGGCTCAGGCTCTAACTTCCTAAAGGATTTCATGGGATCTTATATTGGCTTCACTGAACCATTAACACATGTGGGAACCAATATGAGCACTCTCTCTGTCTAGCTCACACACACCTGCACACACACACACACACACACACACACACACACACACACACACACACACACACAGACATTAATTATCTAAATGAAAATGCACTAGTGAGATTTTTCTGTGTTTCGCTTGTACTATTTTGTAAATAAATTGGTTTGAATACATATGCTAGTCGAATTAATGTACAAAGTGAACGTTATCAACCTCTGGTGTGTGGAGCGTTCAAATCCTACAACCATGATATTGAGATTCATTCAGTCAGAGTTCCAGATTCATAGTTTAGTGTATTATGTGAAGCTGATTAAACTAATAACTTTTCCAGATTCCTCATTTATGCTGATTATTCTGATTATGGATTAAAATCCAGTCGTTTGACATGAAGTTAATTGTTTTCTGCTTTTACAAAGTTGAACAAACATATTCGAAGCCCATTCGTTTGTTCATTTCATTGGTGCCCATGGGAGTCATGGCAATACTCATATGGTGACAATCAGTTGTAATTCCCTACAACAGCTAAGCTTGACTCTGTTATCTGCCTGAATTAAAGCCGTGCCCAATTAGAATAATTCCAGTGAGTTCTGGGCGGCCTCCTCCCTGTTGAACTTGCCTAAAAACCTCCAAGCGGAGCTGGAGGGAACCACAAAGCAACGCTGGGGCTGACTGACTAACAAAATTGTCCAGTGCACACATGTGATAACTCTGATATTCGTTATGCATGCAAGCTCATACTTTGTGCATGATAAGAATGTTTTCACACACATATTAGTAAATAAGAGCCATTGTCTCTACTTCAGCTCTGTTTGGACCTGTGAGCTCCTTACTGGAAAGACAAGAGGGAAAATGTGGAGCATAGAGACACAAGGACCAAAAGAAACTATGAGATGGATTAGCCAAAGGTAGCTGACATGCAACAGTGGCACATAAACACACGTGTGAGTGAAAACCAGGGGTTGTTACTCAAAAAAAAGTAATCTATTACACAGTACTCATTAGTTAAAACTAATGCAGCACATTACTTGATTACTCACCGGAGAAAGTAACACACTGTTACATAATTAACTATTAACTATATAACAACACCGGTAGTGGTGTAGAAACACTGAGTGAAAAGACGTGCGTGAAGAAGAAATGCTGAGTGCATCATGGGAAGCCTCCAGTAGCCTGAGCCTGTAGCAGTGTAACTAATGGAGCCCTGACTATATGCTTTATTAAAGAGAAAAGTTTTAAGTCCGAAGATGAGAGAAGGTCTCTGTCTCCTGAACGCTAACTGGGAAATACCTCGTTGCTAAAGGCTTTGCCTCCCATTCCACTTAGAAACTTCAAACATCAGCTTGTAGTAAATGCGTGGCTTATACTACACAACAATTTTGAACAAATCTGTGAACACTTTTTCATGTTGATATGAATCCTAAACAAAGCTTCACAGCAGCTAGACTAGTTAAATAAAGTCTGACTGGTACTCCATGTAGGACTAGCTGTGAACAGGCGTTCAGTCTTCAGTACAGTAGAGTGGGTGGGTGACATGTGGTGGTGTGTGCTGAGATTCAGCTGAACACACTCTGCTGATGTTTAATGAGCACAACAATGGGCACATTTAATGCCCTTCCATTTCCGTTTCCCTTGCCGATAATGGTTCAGGTGAACTGTTGTAGACCATATATCCACAGATGTAGGAATGCATCCTCACTTGCGAGCAATAAGAGCAACTCGCACAGACAAATATTCATTGGAGGATGAGGAGCTGACAGTTCTGCAGCAACTGACCTGTCAGGTTATGTCAATATGGAGCAAAATCTCTGCAATGCTTCCAGCACCTTGTTGATTCTATGCCACATACCACAAAGATATATATCTATATAGATATCTATAGATATGTAGCTATATATATATATATATATATAGCAACTGAACTACAACCAGCTGATTTCAGTCCGTGTGCCCGAGGAGGACAATAGTGGCCCAGGCTACAGTCTACAGTGTGGACACGGAGATTTTATTTATATTTTATTGCACACAAAGAACAAGAGCACCATGCTACGGTGCAAACTGCATCCAGGACAGACACAACTGCAATATGCTGTTAATACAGCTTCGGCTCTTTGCAGGCACCTGCACAGACAGCATGATAACACTAACCTAACCAAGGAACCAGAGTGATGTTACAGCTGGGTGAATGCCAACTGCAGCTTAGGAGCCATCCCAAGAGGGAGTTACGGACCTCAGTACAACACGCACACGCGCACACACGCACACACGCACACAGCCTGTGTTTGCAAGGAAGCGATGATTTATTTACAGTGCAGTTACACCACAAAAACCTGTGGCTGCCTTCCAACTGTCACGTCTCCAGCTCAGCGCTCTCCTCCCACCAGGTCCTGGTGGATAATTGGATAACTCCATTATCAACTGATAAAATCTTATCAGTTCCCATCTGGGAACAACTGGTGTGAATACCCTGTATAGAAAAAGAGACTAGAGGCCAAGATCAAGGCAGCACAAAGGGAAGTTGGGCAATTATTAGAGCTGCAGAAAGGTGATGAAGAAAGGGATGCCTAAGAAGTACAAAAAGGCCTTAGAAACTGCCAAGCAAAGACTCACAGCCATGGTGAACCGCCTGAGGAGGCATCCTGTAGATCCAGCTGCTAACCAATAACCTGCTTCAGCACAACATGGAAAGTAGCAGCTAAGATGAAGAGACACATGGCTCAGTAAAAGAGCTGGCCCCAGAAAGGAATTAGCCTGCACCTGTACCAGTAGCTGGTCTTTTGCCCCTCTGGTGTTTCTGCTGTGCAAATATGCCCCTAACACAATCCAGCATGCAAGATGCTTGAAGTGGTAATCGGAGCACTCAGGGGAGTGACTCCCAAAGTGGGGGACTGGCTCCAGCAGAAGTGATTTGTTCTTTAGTCTATGCATTCAGGATGTTTGTAGTCATGTAAAAAGTATAGGTCCATCACAGAACCCTGAGGAACTCTAGCATTAGCTTTTGTGAGTGAGGAAGACTACTTGTTTACAAACTGTAGAAAAGCAAGATTCAAACCAGCTTCGCACATTTCCTTTTATACCAACTGTATATTCCTGTCCCTGCAGTAAAATGACGTGATCAATACTATGAGATAGTGCGCTGAGGTCTTGAATGAAAAGTACAGATTCTGGACCATTTTGGTATAAAGAGCAGTTCATTATTGACTTCATGACTGCAAGGTGACCAGGTCCCGGGGCTGCAAAATAAGCACAAAGCATCGCTCTTCTGCTACTGTGCCATGTCTTCTGTGCTTGACATTTGGTCCTAGGTGTTTGTGCTGATATGCTTGTTTGGTTTTCACCACTGTGCATCATGGCCAAACATTTCCACTTCAGTCTGACTGCAGGAAGTCCAGAAGTCTTTTAGCTGTTCAGGTGCAACTTTCCAAACCTAGGCTATGCCGCCGTGTTGTTTTTAGAGATTAGAAGATTTCTCCTGGCAACCCTTCCAACCAATTCATAATTGCTCCGTTATATTGATACTGAGCCAAAGACCCCAAAAGCAGACAGGTGGCAAAGCAGTTTAACAGATTTATTTCAATCAAGGGAATGTGCAAATGTTCAAAGTCGAATGTCCAATGGCAAATAATTAGTCAGGGCAAATAATCGAAAAGTCCAATCAAGTTGCTGTAGCTCAGGAGGTAGAGCAGGTCAATGTCTAACTGGTATTTTGGTGGCTCAGTTTGGCTGCTCCAGTTGCCATGCCAAAATATCCTTAGGCAAAATACTGAACCCCAAGTTGATCCTCCAGTCCATTCACTGGAGTGTGAAAATGATTAAATACAATTAAATGTTAGCTAGAAAGGACTTAGAAAAAAGTGCCTGTGTGAATGGGTGAAGGCATGTTATATAAAGCGCTTTGAGTGCTTAGGTAGAGTAGAAAAGTCCTATACTGTGTAAAAACTAATCCATTTAACAAAAGAAATCATAGTAAATATAATTGTTGATTTCCAATAGAAAATATATAGAAACTCAGATGTATTATTTTATTCTATATTTATAGAATTCGGAACAATGCAGAAACATCAGGATCCCTCCATTTCTCAAAATGGGAACAAGATTGTCACGGTTTGTGGAGATAACAAAAAGCAAGTCTTTATTTATTATGAAAAAACACTAAAAAACAAGAGGCAAACGGGGAACTGAGAAATACAAAGGAAAAGCTAAACTGGAAACAGCTAAACAAAGGAACAAGTGAAACACAGAAAACATTACAAAACCTGACAACCTGGAGCCTGAGACACGAAGCGCAGGGGAAGACGAACAGAGGTAACGCAGACAAGCCGACAAAGAACAGAGGAAAACACACACACACACAGAGGGAAACGAGGAAATGGGAAACAGGCAGGGAACACAGCTGAACATAATCAGACAAGAAGAGACTGGGAGGAAGCAAAACAGAGTATACTGATGCATGAACACAGAAGCCAGGACACTAGACGTAACACAAGGTAGGCACAGTGACAAAACCTAAGGGCTGGAACATCTCTAAAGTACTAAAGTATAACTAAGGAAACTAGAAATACAAAAGACAAAGCCATGAAAACACTAAATCAGAGAAGAAGAAGAAAACAAAACATAAACACGGAGTCACCAGAGTCCGGACCATGACAAAGATCTCTAGGTTCTGATGTTGAGTTCTGTATGTAAGTCAGTAACAGCATGTTTAAAAGCTTGAATTTACAACTTGTACTATAGAAAGTTACTCACAGAACACAACATATGGGAAGAAAACTACACAAATTGGGATTTGAGGAATCAGACAAATGTACACACTGCTCACAGAAAACCCCTGATGCCACTTCCTACAGTTAGACACTTCTGGATCCACACCACAGATGACCTTTCTCACTTTATGTGACTTTTCAACTATACAACTGCAAGGCTCTGTTATTATCCTCAGTGCAGCCTCTAGCATTGCCAAGACGATCATCTTTTAAAAGTGGAAATCAATAACTCACATAAACATCATGCAGCGGAAGAATTCTTGCAGAGCTATGTTGAAAAAAAAACCCCAGCTGATTTAACAAAACCTTACTAATCTTTAAACAACCACATGAAGTATGATACCCATCATTAATGGTATAATCATGGTTATTGCAACAAATATTTATATTATTACTTGTACCACTAAAGTGGTTATTATTATTAGAACATTAAAAAGTACAATTTATAGCAGGTAAAACAAACAAACAAAAAAAAGTGATACCCAGTATATCAGTGCACACAGAAACAACTCAAATTGTATGCTTGAAAAGAAGTAGAAGGAACTAAACATTTATATGACCTCGCTCCTTCTCTGTCTAATAATTAATAATATTCACCTTCCTATAAATAGCTTCCTCATGTAACATATGCAAATATACTTGTGGTCAGAAGTTTACAGTTTCTTCTAACAATTTTTTAAAAAACTGTTCCTCATTCACGGTGAAATAAATGTGCAACATATCTTAAATGACTTTAAAAAAAATCCACAAGTTTGACTTTATTTTAGATTTTTTCCCACACAGGGTCAATATTAGACATACAGGATCTAAAACATAAATCCCTCTTAAAATGTCAGGAACTCATAGTCTGCAAACGTTCAGTGGGGTCGAGGTTGGGACTTTGGTTTTGGAATAAGTGGTAAAAGGTTAATGTTAATCTTTTGGAAAGGCCAGTGTTTGGGATTTTGTCTTTATTATCTCCTGTTGATTTTAGGTGAAGATGAAGAATTTGGAAGTAGTCCTCCTTCTACATCATTCCATCCACTTTGTGCAGTGTATTAGTACCACTGGCAGATGGCACAGTGTTAGTGTCTTAGGTTTGAAAGCCACACATTTACTCCTCTGACCATCTCTCTTGTATTCATAGCCAACTAGCTCTATCTTTGTCTGACCTGACCATCGGACATAGAAAATAAATATGAAAAATATTGTACAGAAAAAGCCAAATTACTATCCTAATATATCTGTAATTCACTTTATCTTCCTGCCCTTTGTGCTGTTGTAACAAGTGAATTTCCCCAGTGTGGGATTAAAGAAGGTCTATGTCTGTGTAAGAGAAAAAAGACCCTGGAAGGGCCAGAGACTGCAAGACCAGACTGACCAAGCTGTGCACTGCCTGGATTGACTACATGAAAGCCTCTGACTCAATGCCTCACACATGGATCCTGGAATGCAGCTCAAATTTGGGTATAAAATCATGAATTGAGTTTACCTGTTTCATAAATAACAACACATTTTTTTAGTTTGCTTGTTTTTGTTATGACTGGTGGTCTCATAATTGTATTATATGTATATATGTATATGCAAATATACACATAAACATTGTCACTCCCACACAGTCTTGGTTTACATCTACGGATAGACAGATATTTCACAAGACTCACGGCCTTGGCTAACCACCTGAAGAGCTACACCAGAGAGATAGAAGTCAGGAGAATAAACAGGTGTTCTCCACTGAATCGTCTAAGGTGTACTCTCAGTGGCAGGGGAACAATATGAGAATAGCCTCACCAAGGCTGGAGACGGAGCAATACTGGACAGTCATATAGGAGAAGCACGCCACAGAACACAGAAACGCTGAGTGGCTAGTGGACGTAAAACCAGACCACAGCAACCTCCCTGAAAAGGCTTCAGTAACCATCACAGACATCCAAGAAAGAGTCTCAAGCATGAAGAGTTGGACAGCAACAGGCCCCGACATGATCCTGACATGAGCACAAATGAACCAACTGCTAATAGATGAGACACACAGAATGGCTAACTGAAGGCTGGACAGTCCTAATTCTCAAAGGGTCTCAAGAAGGGACCCATCCAACTACCAGCCAATAACCTGCCTCAGTACAACATGGAAGCTCGTGTCAGGCAGCATAGCAGCAGAGACACATGGCTCAATACATGAGCAGGGCCCAGAAACACCAGAGGGTTAAAAATACCAGCTACAGGTAGACAGAACAGTCACTCGCGACTGCAAGACCAGACTGGCCAAGCTGTGCACTGCCTGGATCGACTACATGAAAGCCTGTGACTCAGTGCCTCACACGTGGATCCTGGAATGCAATGTTGAAAGAAAATCTAAATTACTCCACAACAATGTGAGAGACTGATGTACAAAAGTCACGTATAAAACAACTGCCTCAAGTATTTAAACTAAAGGGGGATTCTATAAGCTAGTGAGTTATGTAGTGTACACACTGGAGTTTGTCACAGGATGCAGGCCTGTGAAACTGAAAGTTGCATTCGATGGTATGATCACTGGCTCACAGGGCAAAGATATTGAACCATATACATTTCTTATCACTGAAATAAACTGAGCTGGCTAGTACTTTACTTAAATATAAACATTTAAGTAAAGTAGTACTTAAAAATCATACTCAACACAGTACCTGCACACATCTACTGTTTCATATCTTAATAAACAGTTTTATGGAATTTCTTTTTACCCCCTGCGATCACCCCTCAAGGGCAACATACATGTGCAGCTTTGTAAAGGAAACTCTACGGAGGAGAAGCTGTTATGCTCGTTTCCTGGTTTTTCAAACAACTCTTAGTGGCATTAACACATATCGTTGCTCCAAACAAGTGCAGAAAGCCATGGCAGCATACACAAGACGCAATGAGAAAAACCCTGTTTTCACTGCTTGTGCTTCTGTGTGTTTGTGTCTGCATTCGTATTAACCATGTATACACGTTTCTCAGTATGGCCTGTCATAATCAACATAAAAAAAAAATAACATATTTTTGGTGTGGATTAAAAATGTCAAGAAAATTAAAGGTGCAACTTAAAAAAATAGCCTCCATTTAATGAGGGCATGTAAGAGTTTCAACATAAATCTCTAATGAATCCCGAAAGACATATTCATGGAAAAGACAGATTCAGAATGAGAAACTAAAGCAACATTTCTTACTTTGTGTGCAACTTCAGTCTTTCAAAGGCACCTTTTAAAGAAAGCTTGTTTATGTGGGACACAGCGAAAAGCACGTGCACATTTACCCAAAAGGTTGGCTGTGACACGCAGCGTGGCATTTTCAAGGCAGAAAACTTTCATCAAGCATACACAGCCATGTGTGACTGCTGTTCTAAATGATACTGCTGTTGAACGAGTGTCGGAGGGTGTCTGGGTTCAGCCTTACACTGAGGAGCTCGGTGGTTTAGGAGGAGCTCAAAGCAAAGCCAAAACTCCTCCAGATTGAACGGAGCCAGTCAAGGTGGTTTGGGCATCAGACTGACTTCTATGTAAAGTGTTCCAATACACGCTAGATTACATCTTTCAGCTGTCCAGGCAATGCCTTGGTGTTCCCTCAGACAAGCTGGAAGAGGTGACTGGTGAGATGAAGGCCTAGGGGTCTCTGCTTAGACTGCTTATACCCCAATGATTTCTTGGGCGGTGTTAATTACTGCACAGCGTTCCTGTTCTCAGTCGTGGCCCCTGCAAACCGAACACCCAGGCAGGAGGAGAGCATGCTCTCCACCGAGGAGCGGTAGGAGGCCAGCAGCAGCTTCTGGTCCAGGTTATTCTTCCTCAGGACATGGAGGAAGTGCAGCCGCTGCTGGGCCTTCTTCACCAGGGCGATGGTGTTGCAGGTCCAGGTGATTGGTGGACATGTGGGTCCCCAGGAACCTGATGGTGGAGACAGATTTTACCCACTCTCCATTTATTAATTAATTTGACTATAGTAATTAGAGGCTGGCTATTCTGAACTGCTTCTGTCTGTATAATATTAAATCTTTCAAAACACTCACATCTTCAGGGAGACAAGGTATGTTTTTAGAGCCAATGAGTCACGTCACTTCCACATGAAGTCACTTCTTCCTGAGTTTGTGTTTGTTTTGTTTTGCAGAGATAATTAAGAAGGTCTTGTTTGCCTTTTGTTCAAGGATAAACCCACTAATTGAGCCTCGAGTTCCTCTAAGTCCCTCTAACTGGAGCTAATTAACGCTCAAGGCTAGGCTACTGTTTCCTTAAAACACTTTATAACCAGCCACTATGTTGCAGGTATCTGGAAGCACTGAACAGCCAGTGTAGTTAAATTGAAATTCTACTATAAAAGCAAGCATGGATATTCAAAGCTAAAGATATCCCGTTCTCATGAATTTGACCTTGCGAATGCAAAATAAGCACACTTCATCAATGTGATACACTTGTGAAGAGGTATAAAACAAAGTTATTAAAAAAAGTCTCTAATAAAAGTTTGTTGAAAATGTCAGTGCACCTTTTTGTATGGAGTAATTTATGTAAGAAAAAGGTCACCACAAGTAAGATGTTAATAGAGTGAGGGAAAAAAATTACCTGAACCTGAAGTTTGCCCACTAACAAAGAAATGATTACTCTATAATTTCAGTGGTAGGTTTATTTGAACAGTAAGAGGCAGAACAATAACCAAAAAAAAAATCCAGAAAAATGCATTTCAAGAAAGTTATTTCATTCATGAAAATGCAAATTCATTTATAAGTATTTGATTCCCCATCAATCAGCAAGATTTCTGGCTCCCAGGTGTGTTTTATACAGGTAATGAGCTGACATTAGGAGCCTTCTCAACTCGTTACCTGTATAAAAGACAGCTGTCCATAGACTCAATCAATCTATCCAGATTCCAAACTCTGCACCATGGCCAAGACCAAAGAGCTTTCCAAGGATGTCGGGGACAAGATTGTGGATCTACACAAGGCTGGAATGGGCAACAAGACCATCGCCAAGCAGCTGGGTGAGGAGGAGACAACAGCTGGTGTGATTATTCACAAATGGAAGAACCATAAAATGTCTGCCAATCTCCCTCGGTCTGGAGCTGCATGCAAGATCTCACCTTGTGGAGTTTCCATGATAATGAGAACGGTGAGGAACCAGCCCAGAACTACTCGGGAGGAACTTGTCAATGACCTCAAGGCAGCTGGGACCAAAGTCACTACGCTGTGAAGGACTGAAATCCTGCAGTGCCTGAAAGGTCCCCCTGCTCAAGAAAGCACATGCAGAGGCCCGTTTGACGTTTGGCACTGAACATCTCAATGATTCAGAGGAGGACTGGGTGAAAGTGTCGTGGTCAGATGAGACCAAAATCGAGCTGTTTGCCATCAACTCAACTCGCCGTGCTTGGAGGAGGAAGAATGCCGCCTATGACTCCAAGAACACCGTCCCCACCGTCAAACATGGAGGTGGAAACATTATGCTTTAGGGTGTTTTTCTGCCAGGAGGACAGGACAACTGCACCGCATCAAAGGGAGGATGGATGGCGCCATGTACCGTCAAATCTTGGGTGAGAACCTCCTTCCCTCAGCCAGGGCATTGAAAATGGGTCGTGGGTGGGTATTCCAGCATGACAATGATCCAAAACACACGGCAAAGGCAACAAAAGATTGGCCCAAGAAGAAGCATGTT